>VTPC01090747.1:102837-113513 GCA_011009095.1 Ignelater luminosus
CTCTTGCCAGGGAATGCATTTTTACCAGCCAGTTTTGCTTATTGCAAACGAATCGCTCCGATTCAATTAATAGCGTAAAAATGACTGCAGCGTTTCAGCTTTCCTGAACGTGTTTCATGTATAAACCTCAAGAAGGCTGTCAAAACTGTGACTACACCAATACGCGTATTCGAAAACCTCACAAAGAAGAATTTTGACATACTCCCTCTCTTTACACACCAAGCACACTAGTGTGCACCCAAACTGATTTTCTGAACGGTTAATACAAAACGACCGGAAATGAATGTTTGTTGTTCATATTCGATGAGTAATTTCTGAACGCAATTCCAGTGGTGTCCTCTTTTGACGGAAGCTAAGTTTAGTGGCAAGATTCTGAGATCAAGAGTTTGAATGAAACGAATTGCTGCTTTAATATTAACCAAAAGTAGAATACAAAGTATTTGGTTTGAATTCAAACCATGTTTTGGTAGGTATCTTTGACAAATTAACTTTTTTACCCTTATTAGTTCAAATCAAGCCTTTACCCGTGAAAACAATTTTGATCGTCAAAACAATATTTTGATTGTCAAAACAATATTTTGATCGTCTAAACAACAATATCTTTATCCACAGAAGTTAATTCCGGGCATCAAAATAGGTATACAAAAATAATTTGGATCAGCTTGATAATCTCCGAGTCCGAAAATTCTAAAAATCAAAAATAGAAAGTGCATTGAATTTGTAGCATCAGTATTTTGTATATGCAGACAATTCAGAAATATTTATGTAAGTCCATCTTGCTAGAACCATACGTCTTTCAGAATTTCTAGAGTCTAGATGATTCGTAGTCTCTTTAATAGGGGGGGGGGGGTTACTGTACAAACACTATCATACGATACTGGAATAACCCATGACCATTTTTTGAAACAAAAAACTTTCTTACTGGGAGTTTCGGTGGCTCTGATAGTTACGCATCTGACTATCAACCCAATCCGAATTTGAAAAGGGATGCCATCCTCCAGAAGGGATGTAAAGCCCGAGGTTCAGCTAAATTCTAATTTAGCTTGACTTCATTTTAAATTTTTTTTTATGCATAACGGTACTTTTAACCATAACATTGCCACATCAATTAAAGACAAAGAGTTTTAGAAAAGGGTGGAACAATATAAAAATAAAGTTACTTGAACATCAGGTCGACAAAATATTTGCTCTGTATTACGTGTCTCCCCTCATATGCTTTAATACGGCGTTCGTTTTCGATTTACATCGGTATTTCAAAAAAGCAACTTACCTCTCATCTTTTTGTTTTCTCATACATTGTAGCGATACTTATTATAAGATATTAGACGGAAATTAATAAAGTTGTCTAATATTTATGAGAATTAACTAGTAGTAGGTATTTAACGCTTAAACGAATTACACCACGCATGCAAATGCAAATGCCTATACTTAATCCCGTTCTATACTTACCGATAATCGCATAAAATGAAAAACATTACATTCCATTTTATATTTATAATAACCCAAGTATATACGACTTCATTAAACCCAGTATATAAATTGAAATAAAGCATACCCACCAACAAGATCATTATTTTCGATTTAACGACATGATGACTCTGCTACTCACCTACTTCTTCAGCTGTCAAAAAAAGTATAAAAGTAGCGGCCTATGCAAATGGAAACCGGTATCTGCAGTCAAACTGTCTCTAAAGTGTAACAAGAAAATCTCGCTTTTATGGCAATAACATTTTTTCGTCGGCACGTCATGTAACCATTAAAAAATGTTATTACAGTAAAATGGAATGAATTATTTATTAAAATTTCCTTTTTAAGCCTTTACTCACATTATAACTCATTATTCATACCGTTTTTTAAATTGTAGAACTTGTTCAAAAATATTTTATTTCCATTTAAAACCACATGACAAAGAAGTAACTAGAAAGAAATGAATTACTGCTTTCTATCTGTCTAGTTTGTTTTAAAACTTGCAGGTGTATATTAATTGGTTATTTAAAAAATTCATAGCAAATGTTCTTATTAGTTTTACAAAATTTAATAATAAATTGATTTATAAGGATGGCGCGTTACTAAATAATTGATAATGACCGATACGACATATCAAATTGTTTTTAATTATCCAGTTATAGTAGAAAACTGCTTTGTATTGCATTCGAGTCTTTTATTCCCCTCATGTTTTTGTGCAGAATACCTACATCGATTTACATAGCTTTACAACTTTTTAGAATTCCATTCTTTCTTAAAAAAATTCTGATCAACAAACATGTTTCCGTTAGACTACAAAGTTTTTATAGATTTATCACCATATATGACTAATTGTTGAGTGCTATAAGGAGACCTTAACTCTTTTATAACTTTTTTTGAAATTCTTACGCAAAATGTGGTGTGTTTCTTTTAAATCTAAACGTATTTTAAAGTCTCACTGTAATTGTCTATTTAGGTTTTTAAAAAGTTTAGGAATTCTGAATAGTTTACAGTAGTGGTTGTATCCGGAATGTCCTAAGATTTTTTTTATTTTTGGTTTAGTTTGTATACTGTACAAAGTGTTTCAATATTTTGATAGGTACGAAGATACAGTTCCTTAAATCTTATTGTTCGGTGTATCAAAAGCGGTCGATAATATTTTGCCATAACAGTACTGGCACATCCATTGAAAAACTACAGACTGTGTATTTGGTGTCCAATATAATGAAGAATTTGACTATGATTGTAAATTAAAGCTGACGTTAGCACCGTGATGAGTACTGTAAAAACAAAATCTTTTGTTTGTTCTTGTCACTCTCATGCTCCATTTCTCCCACGGGTCATAAGGTTTCTTCAACTTCTTCATACCAAAATCTTTGCCGTTCCATCAATTATGTATTACGTACTATGTTATGACTACTCGGAAGACAAGACAAACGATCATCAAGGTATAGTTTATCAAGAAAATTTCCCTTAACGAATGGCTTTCTTAGACTTCTGGTGGTTTAGAATTCATCTTAAACTACAGAATATGCAGCTGCTAAATCCGCATAACACAAATTTATTGGAGGAATCACCAATGTGATCTCAAAGGCCAAATGAGAAAGAGCAAGGTTCAACTACTATTGGGTAGATGGATTTGCTATAATGTCAAATATTGAACTTGGAAACAGGAGGTCAAACATGGCGAAAGAAAGCTAACTTTAGCGAAAAGCTCAATGCTTCAACCTCTTGATGTGGAAAAATTAATTTTATATTAGCAAGTCTAATTATACGAAGGTGGTTTGATAAGTGTTTAGCCTGAGCATGAAGATGGCGCTACAGGTCAAAATGCTTTTATAGTTACGATAGTCCATCCTTCAGATGGCACTGCTGAAAATGTCGGCCGTAGTTTTTGCTTGATAGTAATTTGTGTCAGTCGATGTCAGTGATTTGTAAAAAATAAAGCTAGTCGAATTCGTTCAATTATAAAATTCTTACGTTTGAAGGGTCAAACTCCAACGGAAATAAAAGCCGAGTTAGACGCTGTCTACAGGGGGTTTGCTTCTTCGCTCGCCACCGTAAAAAACTGGGTGGCAGAGTTCAAACGTGGCCGTACGAGTGTGTTTGATGAAGAGCGTCCGGGAAGGCCAAAAGCAGCAACCGTTGAGGATATCATCAAAAAAGTCTATAAAATCGTGTTAGATGATCGTCGAATGAAAATAAGAGAGATAGCACAGACCGCAGGCATATCAACAGAACGCGTTTTAAAAATATTACATAAAGATTTGCAGATGAGGAAGCAGTCCGCGCGACGGCTGCCGCGCTTGTTGACATTAGACCAAAACGTGTGCGCATGAACATCTCAAAAGAGCTGTTGGATCGATTTAGCCGTAATTCAATGACCTTTTTGCCGCAATTTGTAACTGTTGATGAAACATGGGTCCATTATTATGCACCAGAGACCCAATAGTGGACTTCAGTAAGTGAACCTGCTCCGAAGAAGGCGAAGACAGTGCCATCGCCCGGGAAACTAATGGCGACTGTTTTTTTGGGATTTGTTTATGGACTATTTGCAGAAAGGAAAGACAATAACAGGATTGTATTATGCTTCATTATTGGACAGGTTGAAGAAAAGAATCTAGTCCAAACAACCTCAAATACAGAAGAAAACAGTCCTCTTTCATCATGACAATGCGATGACTCACACGTCGACGATCACGATGGCCAAAATTCATGTCTCCCACGCCTTGTATTCTACAGATCTGGCCCCAAGCGACTATCTTCTCTTTCCAAACATGAAAACATGGCTTGAGGGAAAGAAATTCACAAGCAATGAATAAGTGATAGCCGCCATGAACGCGTATTTTGTAGACTTTCAGACATCGTATTTTTTGGAGGGGATTAAAAAGTTGGAGCATCGATGGATGAAGTGTATAGACGTAAAAAGGGACTATGCAGAGAAATAAAATCGATTTTGATCAAACAAACACTTCTTCCTATGTTAATCTAAAGACTTATCAAACCACCTTTGTAAGTTGATAGACTGTAGAATTTGTAGATGAACTAAGGTTTCTATTTACCATCAGATAAGGACAATAAGCAACTCAACATTTAGCATAAGAGATCTCAAAAAGAACGTAGAAGGGGTAAACGAACAAAGAAGATGTAAGTAAAACATGGAGAAGATGTCTTGTCTCTGTTGCGGTGTACACCCTTCAGTATTCGTTCCTTATGCTTTATTAAAGGGTGTCCAAGATACTTTTTGCAAGTAATGTAAATAAAGAAACCTAGCATTTGTTAATTGGTGGCATGCACTCTTGATAGACCAATTATAAGTATAATTAAAACTGGGATAGCTACTAACAAAGTCCTGTCAGTGGCAGCAATAAAGCATTAAGAAAGCCAACAACTCGCTCAGCGTGTGTTCCCTTTTTTTAGTGAAAATAACAACGACTTAAAGAAAACAGTGAATCGCTTTAAGGGGGAGGGTTTACAAACGCACTTCTTTGTGTAATATAATAATAAGATTTAAGAATGAAGACAGAATTGAATTGAAACCGTTACCTGGCCGTACTCCTAAAATTCTCAGCGATCAAAACAAGACTCAAAGCAATCCGCCAATTTCAGTTAAGATAGGGTGCCAGAAAATTAGAATTAAAGAAATCAAGCTATGGAATTTAAAAATTTAATAAACTACAAATAAAACATAAACAAAAACAAGGAGCTCCCAAATATACAAAAGATCAAGAGAAGAGATCAAAGATGAATGCATGAAAAGTTAACAAAAATGACTACGTGCGGTTTGATGAAAATTGTCCTAAGTTACCACAAGCTTCTCCTATTGAGAAATTTTAGGCACTTTGAAAACAAAAATGTTGTAGTTTGAGAAACAACCTATGTTCAGTAGAATATTTAAAAGACAATGGAAAAAAATCTCGTATGAAGTGGCTACAAGCTCAGGCAAGTCCCTCATGACAAACATTAAAAAGAAACTTAGAAAGATTGGTCATGAGGGTGTGAATAGTGTTAAGTAAGTTAGAATTACAATTTTAAATATTGTTCTAGAATAGCTACTTGACTATAATGCCATTTTGTGTTAAGTGCTAATAATAAATTACTTACAAAAAATGTCCCTCTATATCTTGGACACCCTTTATTATCATTATCGACCTGCGATGACGAGAAAAATGATATCCGACAAACGGGCTGGGTAACACTACACATGTTTTGTCCTTTGTAAAAATTCTATTCTTAGTTGTCTAGAAACTTCTATCCAAGGGAGTGCAGATGCATTATCTTGCAACTCCGTCCATCGTAAAGGCAGTCTCAAAGCTCTAGATAATCTAATTTCTTTTAGGCTTAATCTCGGTGGAATCAGTATCTGTCATGCATTTTTAAATCTTTACTGGGATGTACTTTGTCGAAGTTAATCGAAGGAACCAGAACACGGGATCTAAAACTTCAAAACTCCTAAATGAAATTTTAACTAAACCAATGTTGTATTTGTCAAGATCAAATGACATCCCAGATTGGACTATGTGATATTAAACTTGCTACTTGATGCCTTTCTGTTGTTATAATGAGTATGCAGAAAAAAACCTTGTAAGATTCTACTTATTTGATATTTTAAAATACAATTCAGATATTGAACTTTTGCATTAATGCACCCCTTAATAGGTATAAGCTGACATTTGATTATTATTTTCTTAGTTTCAATAAAAAGATCGATTAAGGCGCCTTGAATAGTATCAAGTTGTAAAGGTATAAGCGAGATTTACCATCTATCTAATGGTTATTTCTTACAGGTTATTTTACTATAAAATAAAATCTAAACAAAAGTAAAAATACTATTAAAAGCAAATAAGAGATATTAAGTAAGCGAAGCGTAACCAATACTAAAGCAGTTCTTAGAAAGACATTACTTTAAATCCATCAACCTTCCTGAAATTTTGGATCTTTGCCATTACACAGCAAATTTATTGCACGCATTAGTTGTCTGCGGTTTAGATTAATGTGGGATTTACTGCATTTGAATTAAAAAAATCTAGAGTTTTTACGCTGTTAAGACACTTTACACTTTACACTTTCAATTGGAAAAACTGAAATCATCTTCAAGAAATAGAAAGAATAGTCTGATAGTCTGCAAAATAAAATAGGAAAATACATAAAGTATAACGCTATAAAAATGGTATAAAAACAACTCTTTCGTGAAGATTTCCCCGTTATTAGAAATCTAGTGCAATCAATACAAATACTTTAATAATTATTTTGCAATAATAAGAGCTTTAAAGAACTCACATTAATTCTGTTCTAAAATTCTTAAAATCTGAAATATTTAATTGCTGTAAAAAAAGTTGATGAGAGAAAATTCGTAGTTGATTATAAAAGCAATGAAATATTGCAGAAACTTTAGGATCCATAACTAGAAAAGGGAACAATTTTATTGTTTGTATTAGGGCATTTACGAAAACACCTGATGTTGGACGTAATTTATCTTTACGTTACGCTATGGTGTAGCGCAGCAAAAATGATATTTTTGCAATTTTCGTATACCTACATTTATTGTTTTTTTATTCTGTAAAAAGTTACGCATTCGACAAAATTTACAACGACTAAACATAAAAAATATTACGTCCAACATCACGTATTTTTGCAAATTTCCTTTTTAGCTTTCAGCAATGTGATCTTATCTTGACAGTTTTATACGTAATAACACGAAATTCCGAATCTTAAAGAAAAACAATCGACTGTGAGCGACCAATGCCTTCTATCTGTACGTATTGTTCGTTCATTGTCGAAAATTAATAGTATTATTGAATTTTATAAGTAAGTACTCTTGGAGAATCAAGTCGTCACCTGCGGTGGCCTAAGGTCGGATTCTGCCCTCCATTAATCTCTTTAAGAGAGATAAATGCAAATGGGTTGCGCCCTCTCATGAACCACCTACAATGATCCAAAGTAAAATGCCCGGACCATCTGAAAGCTACTCCCTTATCACTCCTAATACTTCGTTTTACCTCGCTAGAACCAGCCGTTCTTGAGTTATGAAATCGATGATGCGTGAATTTTCTGAAAGCTTTTACAGAATATGTTCGAAAAAAGGGTATGAAAACGTATCCTGTAAAAAGTCCCCAACAAAAAAATTATGTCATTTTGGAAGCCACAACATCGAAGAGAGAAAAAAGAGACACCAACGCTTTTGCGTCTCTACATAACTGCGCTGGTCAGAAAGAAAATCCAGCTTTTGCTATTGAAACCGAGACGATTGTCGATGTCTCACTTTCTAGCAAAAGCTGGGCGTATCGACGCTTCGCGGTATCGTCCATGGACGCTTTTCTAGAAAATAAACAGGTCTATTCAGTTCTCGCAAGCGTATATCGTCCGAGTAGCAAATAGAAACAAAACTATGAGCGTCAATAAGTTTCTTATTCGAGTGATTAAGAATTTCCAAGCAAAAAACAGAAAAGCGTAACGTATGCGTGCTAAATGTAAAAACTTGAGCAAGTTCTGAATTTAAACTTAGAAATAAGTACCATAATGAATTAATGGATGTGATCAACTGTATTACTACTTAGCACAAATTCTTTTCAAATTTGAATCAAAATACCAAACAAACTTGTTCTATCTATCTCCAAATTATAGTAAGAAAAAAAGAGATAGATGAAAAGTCTAACAGAATATTTTGCTTCATGAGGTTATTTGCCAACAGACGACTTAAAATATCGAATCCTAATCAAAACTAATTCATACTGATTGAAAACCAAAGATTGTTTACAAATAATTGCGTATTATGTCTCTGACATTAGATTACATATTTTAACAGAAATACCTTAGAAATAGTAGAACCAACATTACTTGTATAAGGATCAGGATGACGGTACTATCAGAAGTAAAAGTGTTGATCGTCAGTGAATAAACCTATATATAGATCAGTTTCCGACAAAAGCAATATAACAAGGAGTGAATTCTGTCGTCGAGCCATCAAAGGTCTTTCTTGTAAACAGATAGACTTAATGTATGTACTTGTACAAACGTTTCGAAAATGAAAATTTTATATTATTTAGCAGATAGTTGGATGTATTACGGCTTCTTCCGTAGGTACACCTATGGAAGAGAAGAGAGTCTATTGCTATATCTGAGAAACTTCTGGCTCTGCAACCAACCTGGCGAAGCAAGTTAATCAAAAAGTTTAATAGTCAAAACTAACTTAGCACGTAAAACTTGTGATGCATCTTAGTGAACAGCAGCAAGATTCCCAATTTAGGAAAACGTGTGTTTTAGCAAAATTCCCTAACATTACCGAAAATTTAACAAAAAATTTTTCCTTAGATTCTTACTAACCTTAAGATATTAGATTTAAAGATTATCTTCACTAAGTTTTTAAGAAAACGCATTCTTAATTTTTTACAACTGACAATGCTCGATGACTAATAGCAAATAGGACACTACAGTGGAAACGAGCAGCCAAGGTGGGTTGCGGTGCACTCGTACTATTAGTGGGCGCGCTCGGCGTGGTTGCCTTTACACCTGCGGCGACGGTGAAGCCGACAGAGAACCGGAGATCGGACCGGCGACGGAGTCGACCAGCCAAACCTTCACACTTCCTTCCTTTTGACCGAAAAGTTTCCAATCATCCATCCTTTCCCATCCTTGATCGCGTTTAGCAGTGTTCACCAACCAAATACCAAATTACACCTATGCCGAAAAGGCACATGCCTACAGTGACATCTGCTGCTGTTTCCTAGCAGCAGAAACAATTATGATTTGATTTTGACTGTAAAACGTGCAGCAGCAGAGTTTTGGTTTTTGCATAACCTACTAGGTGCTACAAACAAGAAATCTCAAGTTTCAATTCTTCTACAAAAATACATTAATTGTGCTGGCGACCAAAGCAAAAAAGGTCCTAAGGCGTTTTAAAAATTGATCTGTATCACTTATTTCCAAAGTTAAAGCTTACTTACTTGGCATACGTATAGATTTCACTGCAAAGAATTCAGCAATACCATGAACTCATTTTTCTCATTTTTTCAGTTACGGCCTTTTTGCTTTGCAGGGCAGTAAATAAACAAAACCAACTTTAGAGTACTGCTGGATTTTTCTGCACTAAGATCTAGAAAACCTTAGCTTTGAAAATAAGTAAAACCAACTAATTTTATATAAACATAAATAAAGCAGAATGCGTTTCACTCAATATCCGAAACTATGATTTTCAGTGTTAGGGCCTTTTTGCTTTACAGGACAGTATACATGTCAGCCTTTTCATTCGTTTTTTAAGTCGATCGAATCGCATAATGAAGAATATAAAAACCGCTGATATCAAAATAATCAACTCCATCAGTGACACTCATGTGCATGATCGAGTCTTGTAGAAACAAAACGTCCAAAATATAATTATCCTCCCGTCTTTCACCCAAACATTTCTTTATTTTCAACCGCCTCTCGAATTTAGACAGAAGATATCATGGTGGGAGGTAAGATCCTATACCAACCATTGTACAACCGAGTATTTTTCATATTCTGATCGTTAAATACAATCTGGCCTCTCTCTAAATTGATTTTGACCATGTGACTGTATAGTGCAGAGTATTGTGAGAATCGTTAAGTGGGCAATGGATTACGCTCTTCTCCCTTCTAGTCTCAAAAAAAAAAAACTTAAGAAGGAGTGTTTCTACTTTCTAAGTAAGTATCTAGCAAATTCCAAGACATTTACATCAGGAAATCATGCCATCAAGAAGATACTACACTTTATTAAGAAAGTAGCCCATCCTGCTTGAATCCTTTAAGAAGTATACAAAGGGTACACTTTTTGACATGAAATTGATTGATTCATAGACATACCATTATAGTCCAAACTATAGTCTGTAACGGTCTTTTTGTGGTTATTAGCCTGCCACGTGATTAATTGCACGGTATATCATCTTTCTTCCGTGTGAGACATCCGGTATTTACTAAAGTTCCTTTGACAATTGATATACGCTTCCAAATTCTGGGGGAATGCAACACGCAGGCAGGACAGAAAGATTCGACACGTGAGAGTGTGTGGTGATCTTCACCTAAGAATTG
Source organism: Ignelater luminosus (assembly GCA_011009095.1). Taxonomy (NCBI): domain Eukaryota; kingdom Metazoa; phylum Arthropoda; class Insecta; order Coleoptera; family Elateridae; genus Ignelater; species Ignelater luminosus. The sequence goes on from VTPC01090747.1 coordinate 113,347, forward strand.
CGAGGAAGGTTTTCTCGTTGTTGTTTGAAAACCCTTTTTTTAAAAAAGGGGTAAGTTAATTATCTTTTCTTTCATCTCTTACGGGTTCGTTACTAACGATGGTCTCTTTTGTATCCAGTTTTTTTTTATTTGGTTGTGAAAAATACGAGTAATTTCCCAAAAATAAA
>VTPC01090747.1:118513-239474 GCA_011009095.1 Ignelater luminosus
CCATAATTTCTTCTTCGTACTGTTATTAAGACAGTTTGCAATTTAATCATTATCCCTTGGAAACGTTTTACGTTATACTCGTACCTTGTGTTGCTGTTTTTTTTTGGTTTCTCTTGTAACTCATGCCGGTCTAAAAGACTGTTGCGTTGCTACATTCATATTACTAAAACTAGAGAGTCGGACTTCATCACGTAAACTTGAGAAGCTCACCTATTAGTCCAGTCGAGTGGTCAGATTGGTAAAACAAGGTTTACCTAGAGATATTCTACACCCTCACGCAAATCTGCATTCCTTTCTGCATTTGTAGAAAATCTTAAAGTTGTTATTAGAAGGAGTTTTGCTTATTCTCCATTTCTATTCTGTGCAACTTTCTAAAACACCACGTCGATACTGAACCTTAATGACGTGTTTGAAAAGAATGTTGCTGGCGGTATACTTAATGGATACTCAGAAGATGTAAAAAGTACAAAGATTTATAGTGATTCCGTCGTATGAAAGACCACGCTACAGCTGGTGTACTTTTTTATGGCGCCACGATCTTCATTGTTTTATAGGAAAATCTTCTATTGAATGAGTCGAGCAAGGGTTGATTCATCGCAGTATTACCAAAGGAAATTTCAAGACCAAGCAGGCTGAAAATGCCGACGCTTTAATTATTATCAATACAGTCATCGAAAGATCAACAAACCTCGATCGTCATAATGTTGTATTCTTAAAACCAGGGATAGGAAAAAGATGCGCAAGCAATGTACTCATCAAAAAGCTGGTAGTCAGAAAGGGCAGTTGCAAAAAGCTTACTGTTTCTTCAATCGATACTCTTCAAAAATACAAATATATAGAGAAACCTGTGCCAGCGTTTAATAATGGAAACGCTCAGTCCGATGCTATCGCGAAAGCAGAAGTATCCCGTTGGTGAAAATAACATTCATTGCGAATCTATCATTAAGTACAATATTGGTGCAGAATTTTATAAAATTGCACCGATTGGGAATGCAAAAGCAAAAAAAGCTACGGACGTGCGTGCGGATGTAAAAAGGCCGGCTTAAAATGTTCTACTGTTCTGTGAAATTGCACAAGAACTCGATGACGACAAAAAGAATTTTGTTGAATGTCTTCAGACACTACCTAACAGAAACAAGAAATCTTCTGTTTCATACTTAGTTACCAATAAAAAATAGTTTGGAATTCATTAAGAGCGTAAAAGATGAATATTAAGGTAGGAGATGCAAACTAACTACCTTCATCGCATTTTCCCTAGTTATCTATCAATTTGATGACTGGACTTGTATGTGTACTTACATATAACAAATTCTGGAAAAGCTCAAATGGTGTTTCGATGAACTTATCACCTCTAGGCAACTGCGATCATACGAAGTATGCAAATAAAGTAATGAGATTGTCTCCTTCAAAGTAATTGTCTTGATAAGCTTCAGAGCGATGTAGGCAATTTCTGCACTCGAACTTGAATACTGAAATTGCTTTCAGCTTTCGGTTAGGGCAGTTTTATTGTCTTCTAGTCTCTTAAAATGACATCCTTTGAGGTGAAGAGGGAAGAGAAAAAGTCACAAGAACTCAAGTCGGGGGAATAAGGGGGCTGAGGGATGTCTTTACTTGCCAAAAACTCATTAATTGAAAATGCAGTGTGACAAAGCGCATTGATGCTTGGTTTCACACGCATGACCCTATTTCAAAGTCTTTCAAAAACTTTTCGGTAAAATTGTTGGTTTACCATTTGGCTTTAAGGCAAAAACTCTTTGTGGACGATTGATTTTTTTGGGTTTGGTGAGCTTGAAGTGTGCCATTCCTGGCTATAACGCCTCATTTCCGAATCGTACTGAAAGACCCAAGACTCGTCCTCAGAAATCATTTTCGCGTAGATTTCCCTCATCCCCAATTCATTGGTCAGAACCTCATGAACGGTGGTGTGAGTCAAATTCAATTGTTCCCCGGTCATTCTGACTGTCAAGCCACGATCAGAAAGCACAATATCCAGAATTCTGGCAATATTTTCGTCAGTTTCGAAAACAGTTTCTACGGACAACCAAATGACCCTACGGAGTTCAAACTCGTACTGGCGGAGCATCACATGTTGACTCAAAATATCGAACGCCACGTTGTCAGTCTCATTACTTTATTTACATAGTTCGTAGCTGGACAATTTACTGTTTTCGCCCTTAGGTTAGGATTGCTTTCCTAGCATAAACTAACAATGTACCAATTATTTAGAAACTTAATCACATAATAGTAAAATGAAGGGTCAAAAATAAAGAAAACGTAGATCAAGTATTAAAGATGAAATTTGAATAAAACTGACATGTCAAACTGCAATCAGAAACAGAACCAGTCTTTCAATAAATTCAAACTTTCAAATTATTGCACTTTTTGGATTCTATAGCCTTTTAGTATTTTTGAAGGTATTAACACATTAGTGTGTACTATGCATGTTGTTTCCTAGAATACCGGTTAATAAGCGCGAAGAGATTAAATGGCATACGTTAAAGTAAAACAAGAATTAAGTATGAAGCATACGAATGGTGGAATGTTTTATCGCAAGCTTATTGTCCCATAATCGGGATTTTAGGTGACATCCGGTATAAAGGCATAAAATACTTTTTGTATATAAATCCGAGCTTTAGGTTTGCATAGGCATCGAATTTAACTTCGTTCTCACGTATTTGAGAAATCCCAGTCTTGTATTAAGAAAAAACAACTAGAGGGAATTGAAATGTAATATCGTTCGGGTTCAGTCTACAGTAGCGTTTCGCATAAAAAAAAGGAATTTATTAACATCAACAGTTTTTTACCTGCATATTTCTACTTGTAACATGCATCTGTTTAAGTAAGTCCTTCCATCGGTACCACAAACTGGATCTTTTTCGTTGCCACATCGGTGCTCGCATTTTGAACCAGCAGATCTCATGCAAAGATTGGGATCAGGAGATAATTTTACACCTGAAATAAATTATTCAAATATTATTATTTGCAAATAATAATAATAATGTATTTTTTCTGTTTATTGGTTCATTATATTTTAGTTTTATCTTTATTATTTACTTATACAACTGTATACTAATGGTAAAGAATTAATAAGAAAATAGTTTTTTTTCGATTTAATAAAAATTCAAATTACGTATACCTTTGTTGATGAGGGTAGCAAACACTCTGTTTTACGTAAATTATTGCATATAGTATGTACTTTTGGGAATACTCAGGTCACAAGATACATCTAGTTGAAAAGGTTCCACTAATAAATTAGAGATTAATTTCGGTAATGCAAGGTTAATATTGCAAAAGGGTTGCTTTTAATCCATTGTGGTTACATTCAGGTAAATATGAAACGATAAGAATAGAAGGCTTTATCAGTATGAAGTATCTTTATTAAATCTTTTAACGAGGTAGCTGGTAAAAAAATTAAAAAATCTTCTCTTTTACGGTTATTTCGGTTGATTTCATTTCTGTGTATGTCTGTAAAAAGTCAAAATTAGTAACTAACTTTTTTGTATTGTGTCATCTCATAGAACAGGCAAGTACTGAAATATCTATAGAGATTGGATTAAGAAAATTAAAGTTAGTTGTACCAACTCTATTTTCTTGATAATATCTTTTTGACATAAACGATTTCGGTATAAATATTAACACTTTTGTGAGTGCGTACATGCGTTAAACACCTGTATCGGAACGGGTTTTTCTTATCAAAACACATCCGTTTTATTTACAAAACATCAGTCTATACGCGAAATCGGAGCATCACGCGTGGTTATAATTTTATAAATCAGTGTGTACTTAAGTCAATCGTGTTACTTTTAATTAATTTTAGTGTGAGTTCAAATTGTTTTTAAACGAAAACTGCCATGACTAAACAATATCAACATCGCGCTCGTGCATATTGACCATAATAAAACGATATGCCGTATCTGTGTTGTGCAAGAGGTCTTTAACAGATGTGAAGATGTCTATGAATTAATTAAATTAAGGGTAAGTGTGTCTGAATATAATTTATAACTAGTACAGTGTCATACTTAGTATGTGATGTAACACATTAAAATAAGCCACGTTATATCTCCGCAATTAGTAGAGACTTGTAGTATATTAAACTAAACGGATCTGTAATTACATTTTTTTATTCTTCAAATACATCTAAAATCTTTGAAATGCTTTAACGGAATGGATAGTACGTTACGTAGAGTGTAAAAAAGGTAAGGCACAAATTCATTTATGGAATTATTTTTAATTTTTCGGAAGAATGCTCGAACACGTCGATTTTATTTATTTATCAGCAATATTTTAAGCAAAAGATGTTTGCATAGTATGACGTTTGTTCCAAATTTCAAGATGGCGTGAGGACACCATTTTGTAAAAACAATTTAAATACAAAGGGTACTTGAAGCTCTCACTGATATACGTTTAATGTCCAAGTTTCAGGAAATTTCAACTCCCCAAACAAAATGGCGAACTGTCAAAGTTATTGTTTTTGTTATTGTTTACGGCCGTAGCAGGTCATGTTAATACTATTAGAGAATAATCTAAGATGCCTGACTCTACATTCACTAGTCATTAGAACTGTCAACTATAATTAACTGCAAACTTTCGAATTAATCGACGTTTTTCAAGATGAAGCTAGCTGAAACAGAAAGAATCGAAATACAGTAGTACCCCCACTTACGCTACCCCGTTTTACGCAAATCCGAACTTACGCGATTTTTAAATCTCCTCTTCGATTCGTCTTTTGTTGACAGAAGGCCTCAGTTCAATTGAAAAAGGGTTACAAATTTTGGAAAACATAGACTCCAACGAGGAAATTTTGCATAAGAAGAAAAAATCTTTGATCCATCAGACGACTTTGTAGATTTTATGAAGCCTTCTACGTCAAAATAACTTCGGATTACGTTTTTGCAATTCATAATAATAAAATTTGTTGTATTATCTGAAATTTTATTGCACATTTTTCTTCTAAATTATTGTTTTCTTTAGTCTGCGATTCCAATTAGATATAATTTGTATATATTTATATGCAAAATTGTACACCGATTTACGCAAATTCGATTTACGCGGTTACCGCTCGGTTCCACCTATTGCGTAAATTCGAGGTATTACTGTACTCATAATGCTTGGTTGTGGTGATAAAATTCGGACGCAACAAGAAGCATGTGATTTATTTAATAACATAGCCAATTACGGCGGTGAACAATAACAAAAACAATAACTTTGACAGCTCTCTAATTAGTTTTGGGGAGTTGAAATTTCCTGAAACTTGGACATTAAACGTACATCAGTAAAAGCTTCAAAATGAGCTATTACACAAGTATTCTTTGTATTTAATCTTTTTTACAAAATGGCGTCCTTACACCATCTTGAAATTTGGAACATAACTGTTTTACTTAAGATATTGCTGATAAATAAATAAAATCGACGTGTTCGAGCGTTCTTCCGAAAAATTAAAAATGATATCATAAATAAATTTGTGCCTTACTTTTTTTACACACTGTATATGTCCTACTATACCTACACGTAATTGTTGTTTTGTTATTCAAAGTAACAAAAAAAAAACAGTTACAACATTCACTCTTTATTGTACCAATGGAATTGTTAGTAAGGAAACGGCTGCGTATCTACTGTTTGACAATTTTAGATTACGTTTTTAATTTAAATATTTCTAGTTATTCATTGTATCCACATATTTTATTATTACCACCTGCCGGCATATTCAAAGTCTTAGAGTTCATCCGGTAACAAAAGTGTCTTATATCGTCATGAGACAGAGCTGTAAAAAAAAACAAATCAGTAGCTTGAAGATGACAAAAGTTCGCATGTGATTGCCAGAACCTCACCGAAAACAATAAACAAAACATTGAAATAACATGTTATTAATTATGGTCTCTTCTGTATTTACCATAATCCAAAAGTCTCAACTACATAAATTGAGCTGCTCGTCAGTAACCTTTGAAACAAATCGTATAACCGCTTTTTGCCAGAATATTGTTAAATGTTAAAGTGGAGAAACGTGTCAACATAAGATTTCTCGTAAAATTCAAAAACCTACTACAGAAACGTTCGATTATGATCGTTTTGTTTTGATATCCAAGAGATTGTTCACACCGCCAGACAGTTAACCAGGCACACTACCTGGAAGTTATAAAAACGGAACAAACAAGAAAGCCGAAACTCTAGAAGAATGACTCATGGATCGTGTAGTCAACTCATAAAATAATGTCGCAAAATGATTTACATTCTGGTAATAAATGTCAAAATTAATAGAAACACTAACTTAATAAATTAATCTTGGTTAATAGATTACTATCAATTAAATGCAGAATTTGCCATTAAATGAGAAGTTAAACGGTAAAATGTAAAAAGTTTTGCGACATTACTTTATGAGTTGACTGTACAATGCGTTGTCTGTCAAGAAGTTCCTTGCAAAGCACAAAATTCTGCTCTTGGAACAGTCACTATATTTATCGGATCTAGCCCCGTGTGACATTTTTTGTTATTACCCAATATCAAATCTGCATTAAAAGTAACCCGTTTAAAGTACCTAAAAAGCAAAAACAACGGAGCTTATGAACGTGCTTCAGAAAAGAACCTGCGGCATTGCTTCCAACAGTACAAGATTTGCACGGAGAGGTGTAGGAATCTGGAAGAGGAGTATATTGAAGGGCACAACACCCCTATTCTACTTTGAATGTATATTCGAGGGATAGTTTTTTGGCAAAATTTGTTCAAGCGATGTCCTATTTTCGGTTGATCTTGGAATTTTTGAACGTAGCCCATAAATAAAATGGAATTTTCTTAGTTAGCATTATTATTGTTAGAACTTATAAAGAAACACCTTAAATTTCGATGGTAAGCTTCAAATTATCGAAACCTATTGACTCATTGCATTTAGTTTTACTTTTTCTTGCCAGAAAGACTTTTGTGTACGTGTTAATTCGACATTTAAGATTTCTAATGATTTAGGGCGGTTGAATAATTTGTTTTATTCATGGTCAGGGACGCCCTTAAAGTTTCCGACTCGGTGATTCGTGGGAGATAACTTTGGAAATTACTTTAGATTCTCAAGAATAACACCTCGAGACTCGAACCTTTTCAGGAATTTAAATTTATACATAGATGCGTTGTATTTTCAAAAAATTAATGTGTAACCTAACAAATTTTGTAATTTTTACTATACCAATAGTGCTCTACTTTAGATACCCATTTGCAGCTTATGAAGCATGCTATGCCTCCCCTACGTTTTAAGCGGCATAATAAACGCTACTTCTCAAAGAATATTTTTAAATAAATCTTTTATTGGTAGGCGGTTCTTGAAACTGATTACAATATATTTTGAAGTTTCATAAACTTGAATATGAATCAGATATTCGTGCTGCAATAGCTAACAAATGAATTTCTCATTTCTTCAGTTCGACTTATTAGAGTTTATTACAAGTTAACAGATAAGACACAAGCTATTATTAGATCAACTATCCATCCATTTAATTTTGTTTCAATATGAACACCAAGTCAAACCAATCTGAAGCCTAGGAACATTAAACAATGTAGAAATTAATGAAATTACTCTCCCTATCAAATTCCATGACTTGAGTAAATTATACATGTTTTTCGTTATCCGTAAAATTAGTTATAATCCCGATTGACGTTCTTTATTTATTTTTAAAATGTTCATTTAAAATATTCATGGATTTCTGTAAAATTTAAAAAATGATGAAAATGCTTTTTAATTGATCTTGAAAGATATAATGGAATGGAAAAACAATACAGGGTGTTTAAATATGACTGAATGTCACGTGACTGACAAAGTGCAACAAATATGCCAAAACTAATCTCTGAGATAATTAATTTTGTAAATATCGTGTTACATAATCAACGTTCTTTTAGTTCACAATCATTAGTTCTTATCACACCAATATATAAGCTGTGAATAAAAAATCTTGGAGAGGCGGCACGTTCAGTCATCAATAAACACACCGTAGTCTCGAGTCCCGAGAATCAAAAAACAGTCGAGATCCTAGTACAAACCTAGTGCAAGGTACACCTCAGCACTGAAAACCTAAGTGTGCGAATAATTCTTTTCTTATACAGAAGTGTCTGGGCTGTTTTTTGCATTTTTGTTGTCAATGTCTAGAGTCACCTAAGCCGTGCGCATGCACATTGCTCACCACTGCTCAAATAAAAATCATCATGCACGCTCTTCACGCATCTGTTATCAATGACCGGAAGTAACCTTTTTAGGAAATCTAAACCTTCAATAATTTAGTAAGAAGTTATAAAATTCAACAAAACTGGGTTTCAAGTTAAAGTTCTCATCAGAAACAGATAGCGAAAAGAAAACTATACAAAGATTCTAGTAACCTTATATCCTAAATATTATCATTTACCAAACTGTCAAAATCTTGTATACTTGATACGAATATGCATTTGAGGTTAGTCTAACGTGTACATCATTGAGATAATTTAGAAGACTGTAGGTATCTGAGTCAAAGTCTTTTGGGTTTAATATATCTTTGGGTAGAGTATTCTAGTAGTGTTTGGTCACCTAGACTTAAATTTATTTAAACACCTGCTTTGGATTCTTATTTTGCTGTACTACAAATGAAAGTTTGGTAGCAGATTCGATTTTCGGCTTTAAACATATTTTGGCAAGATCTCAAAACTGTATGTAGATTGTATTTTTGGCTTGATCTGTCTCTGAGTGAAGCATTGTACTAACATGTTGACAGCTTTTGGCGCACTGAAAAATTACAAGTTTTGGTAGCAGACCGAATTATCAGCTTCCCTTAGGGAGGTCTTAAATTATGATTACAGTAAATTATATCAGGTGATTATAAACAAATGACGAGAAAAGCAACCATTGCAAGTTTCTTATCTGAAAGAAAATTATACGAAACTTCCCATAAAAAGACATTGCATAGAATAGTCTTTTATGTTTAATTAGCAACTAAATTTTGAATTCGACGCTTAATTTGTCAATAGCGTTATGTGTGGTGCAGCTGACACAATTGTTTATAAGAAGGATTCCATTCTAAATATAATCTTCTGTTATTTTTAACAACTTTGTTAAATCTTGTTGCCATGACTATAACCAATCAAAATTTTTATTTTGGCATTTTAACAGTTATATTAAACTGTAACATAAAAATTGCAGAGTAACCTTGACATTCTCTCCTTCTTAATTGCTAACTGTAAAACTACCATATCACCGCATCTTGTTCTTGTAAATCCTTTTGTGTTATTATGAGATATCACATATCTATCTCCGAAGTCTAAATAGGTACCTTTTTGCGGTCAGCTTTGTTAAATTATTCCCAGGAGGTGATGGAACCGTTTCAATTGTTTCATTTATATTTTCTAAATTATGCCAGTTTAAGTAGTCTTGATTTGTCTCTGTATTTCTTCATTTTAATGTATTGTGATCAAGATATTCTGGCACTACATTTGATTTCCAGTTGCGTTTAGTAACGTTTCAACTTTACTATTTAGTGCAGCATAACATAACACTGAGACCTAAGGATCAATTTCACCAGCAATTTGATTAGCATCAAAATTGATTGTAAATCTAATATCATATTTCACGAGCTTCATGGGCTTTTGATTATCAATCAAATCGTTGGTGCAATCTGCTAACCTTATTTTTATGTGCTTTTCTAACACTGTATATTTGTTTATTCCATTGTACCTCATCCAGACTTCCTTTTAGCTTCTTTTATGATCGGTTTTAAGTAACATTTATAATTAATTTTAGGCTAAACTTAATCCTTTACTCACGAACAAGTTATCTAGACCTGAAAAAGTTTACTATTTTTCAGATGGCTGTGCAGCACAGTGCAAAAATTAAAAGAAATTAAATTTTAAATGCAGTTTTCATAGACAGGACTTCAGTTTATGTTGGAGAAATCATCAAACAACTTATTGCTAAGATCAGCTTTCAGTGGCCGTATGGTTCTTAAATAATGACTCTTCATGGTCTATTTGAATTTCCAAAGAGTGCGATTACCAATATTCACTTTCAATAGCCCAGCTGAAAAAACTATAGTTTGATCGAAATGCAATCTATTGCAGAAATCAAAAATCACAGCTGGTACTCAAAAAATTAGCTACGTTGTAACTCATTCAAAACCATTAATCAGTTCAGGATACATTAGAACTGAACGTGATGCAGAATGGAAGTTTGTTTGCATTAGGCTAAACATAAAAATGTAGAAAACTTGAGAGTAAACTCTTTATCTTTCAAAAGACCCTCTCTAACCTTCTAGTTTAGATATCTTAAACCAGACATTCAGGATATTCCAATAAGGACAATAGAGTGAAGGGATTTACCTTCAAGTCATAATGGTGATGGAACAAACATACGTCTGTACGTCTTTTTAGATACAAAAAAAACCAGGATTATTCTCAAGCCACGAATATCATAGAACAGTAGATATAATGATAAAGATTCAGTAACTTCACTATCTGTTGGTGCAAAAACGTATATTTGTTTCATCACGATTATGACTTGAAGTTAGCTGCTTTTTCATTCTATTCTGATTCAAGTGTAGGTAAAGGCATTCTACTACGCATTTGAGTTTTGCTTTCACTGCTCTAGACAGTCGTCTTTGCTAGTGTAAGACTGGCCGTAACTGTGTGATGCTAACTTCAGAATCTAAGGTTATGAAATTCTAAAGTCTAAACTACAATGTTGCAACATCTAAAAGAGTTATTAACAGATAAAAAAAAGCATCAGAATATGCAAAATGAATAATTGTCACAGGCTTCCTATTATAATATAAAATGCCAACAATAATTAGGAGTCCCTCTGCAAGGTAAAGAATGATGAGACGGCGACTGTGGGTCTATTCCTTGTGAAACCTGACAGCATTTACGTTACAAACCTAACCTAAAATGACTAAACTTTGAGGTTGAAGGGATACTTCACATTGACTGGAGTAAAACAGAATTTGAAATAGTAAATTCCCTATACATATTAACAATTGCAACTTTATAATGAAAAATGTCACATTAGATGAAAAATGAATAGTAGTCTGTGACCTATCTTCCCAGAATGACTTTGATTATAGATCCAACTACTCTTGCAGAACGCGTTTGTGTAATGAATAAATATTAGGCAAATATATTGATAGATTTTCTCAAAAGTTTAAGTAATAAGTGAAGGATCACAAAAACATGTAATGGCTTAATACACTTAAATCTGCAAATAGAGCCTACAGATATTAAGAGCTCTTTAAACATTAACATACAAGTGAACTTCAATCAAATTCAAACTATTAATTATTTTATTATGCTTATTATGATTTATGTGATTCCATGTTCTAGTACCATCGAAAATATGAATTTTCATTTAAACATTACAAGAGTGTTTTTAACATTCAATATGGTACTTACTTACCTCACTAGCAATGTTGACATTAAAGTTATAAATAAATTGTTCTCATTTCTAATACCCAAGAAACGTTCTTATTTAAGATACTATACAATCTTTGAAAAAATCAAGAATTGCCTTTCTTTAATTCTCAAAAACTAAGACCAAGAAAATTCCATATTGCCAAAACCCAAAAGACTGGCATTTCATATAAAAGCCCTTTTAAAGTGCTTTAAAATGAGCTCTTATTATAAATTTTCAGGCTAAGCCCGGCTCGGCTCGATTGAAACTAAACTTGACGCGACCCGAAAAAAAATCCGGTAATTTCTTGACCGGTCCGAGAAGCCCAAGAGGCTCAAACAATCTGAGATAAGACCGAACGACCCGACAGGCCCGATTGAGCTTAGAAAGCCAGATATATTTTTTAAACTGAAGCCCGGCACGAACTAAACCCGAGCTTTGGACCAGACCGCGCAAAATACCGACTAATAAATCCGTCGGGTGCAGGCTTCTACAATACGGTACGAAACTCCTTTGCTTCGCTTCAGTATAAAACTAATGCCCGTCCCAGTCCCAGTAAGAAAAAGCTTTCGACTCGATGCAGTACGAAAATCCTCCTTTCTGTTCAATATGAAAACAGTCTGTCCAAGTCAGTATAACAATCCTCCGGTGTGGTACAGTGAGGAAATAGCCAGTTTACGTCAGTACGAACTTAATCTTGGCCCGGTTCCCTACGGATCAGTGCAAAAATAATGACCCGAAAAGCGCAACCGGCCCGATAAGCTCGACAGGTCCGACAAGCCCGAATAGCCTGACAAACCCGGCAGGGCCGAATAGCCTGATAAGCCTCAAAAGACCGAAAAGAGAGACAGACTCAAACGGCCCGATAGTCCCAAACAGCCTGACGGGCCCAAACGGCCCCGATTGACATGACGCAAGCCCGTAAAGCCAGATAAATTTTTAAAATGAGCTCTGGTCCAATCCGAATCCGAGCTTAGGGCCGGACTACGCAAATGTTCGTCTAAAATACCTAGCCTGTGTAGGCCTCTACTCTTTAAGATAAAATGTTGCGGGTTTAATAAGGGACTTTGAGATCGAAAGTTAGGCGAAAATTTCCGATTTCCGATATTTTTAAACGCTTGTAGAGAATAAACGGTGTGACTAAAACATCTAGAAACTTGTATTTTAAATACTCCTATCAATCATAAGAAATGAGAAATATTATTTTCATGTTGATTTCATATGGACTAACCCGCTAATAGTCATCATCAGCATAAGTATTCTACCTATGCAGGTTTCCATCTTTCTCAATCCTGAACCAATCTCTTCATCTCACTATAACTCTGTTCACTGTTCACATCGTCTACCATCTTTGTCCTTCTTCTTCCCCTGCTATCTCTTTCCTTTACACTCCCTTCCAACGCATCTCTCATCAAAAACATGTACTAACCAATTTTCTTTCTTTATGTTAATTTTTTCCAACATTGATTACTGCTCTCCAACTCTTTTTAGCACTTTCTCATTCCTAACTTTATTCTTCCATCTGATGTTTAGCATCTTCCTCCAGACCCACATCTCCAGTGCTTCTACTCTTTTCGTATGCTTCTTCATCACAGTCAGTGTCTCGCACCCGTACAACATCACGCTCCATGCAAAGCATTTTGCTATTCTCTTCTTCAGTTCCAACTCGAGCTTACTTTTTAAAATTCTACTCATCTTGTTGTACGTCGGTTTCGCCTTTGCAATTCTTATCTTCATCTCATCAAAACTCCCCCTGTTGCTTGTAATCTCTGTTCCTAGATACTTATACCTCGTTACCTGCTTTAACTTTTCTCTCTTAACGTAAACCTCCATGTTTTCATCTTCCCCTATTCGCATTACTTTGCTTTTTTTACGATTTATTTTTAATCCGTACTTCCCTTCCATCCTTTCAAAATGTTTCAACATTTCTATCAACTCCTTTGTACTTTCTGTAAACAAGATCTTGTCGTCAGCAAACCGGATACAATTCCTTTTTCTCCAGCATTCTGCATTTCCTCAGCATACATGTTAAAAAGAATAAGAGAAAGACGATAGCCTTGTCTTGTTCCTTTATCAATTTCGAACCAATCCATCATATTTACTCCAATCGTCATGGCTACTTACTATTCCATATACGAATTTCTAATCAGTCTACTATCTGTCCAATCTACTTCTTTATCTTTCAATATTTCCATTAGCTTTTCCCATAGTACGCAATCAAAAGCTTCCTCTAAGTCTACCAAGCAGATGCTCAGGTTTTTTCCTTTTCCACATATCTTTCTCCAGTTGTTCTTACCACCCCAATTGCACATCTCATTGCCATTCCTTTTTTAAATCCAAATTGTCATAATTACTGACGGATTAGTTCCCGGATCTTACAGTGCTTTTCACAATCAATAATCATCTTTTCCAGGTCTACAGAAGTTAAATACATTTTATGTGTCTCGTTAATTTGCATCTGTGTATGATAAGCCCCTGTAGAAATCTCAACTAACTCTGACAGTCTCTTCATTAATGTCCCTACTTTATACATTTGATTAATTAAACTTTTTTTTGATCTATTTTGCTTATCTTGCGTTCTTTGTTGTCCCAGCATTATGTTCAATTAAATATTCAATCCTCTACTTTTCCACAATTGTCTCATATTTCTTTATTTCTATTGTTGAAAGATTCTTTCTTATTAGCTATTTCCATTTGCTTGACCCTCCTAACATGAGATTATCAATTGCTTCTGATTTTTGTTAATTTTGTCCAAATCGATCTTTTCCAGCTTTTCTAATAATCCAAAAGCTACTGTGCTTTTTTTGCTTTATATTCCTGTTATATGTCTCTTAAAAGAATCTGCTTGGTGCCTGTTCTTTTATTATTATCCAATAGAGATCAAAATATAACTTACTTTCGGCATTTTGGACTTATTTATACCCGACCCGATGCATCATGAGTACAATTTCTTACAGAACAGCACAAGAGTACCGTTTGATATCCAATTTCTGAAAATTATTCCCTGACCGGCCGCCCTGAAATATTTCGCAAAATCATTTTAAAAATTATTAATTTAACCAGTGATTGTTATTTGATTAAAAAACCATTTACTGTTGACACGGGATACAGAATTAAATTTATTTTAAGAAAGTAACGAAAACAGTCTAAATATGATATTTTCTTAATTAAAAACAATAAAGGTGGCTGTTTATAATGGACCTCCTAATAATTACTAGTAGTGTGTATGTCTTCCTCAAGCTTGAATCATCATCATTCAACCGCAGTGGCATCGAGTTTATTAAATTTGTTAAGCAAATTTGAGGAATTGCTTTAAATTCTTCCTAAAGGGCCAACCGTAGCTGTTGAAGAGTCTCTGGCATTGATGGATGGCGACGAATACACCTCTGGAGTTGATGCCAATGATGTTCAATGGGATTAAGATAGGGGCTGCATGCTGGCCAATCAAGTTTTCGAATGCCGACCTCATCCAAGTATTCAGTCACGACTCGTGCAGCATGTGGTCCGGCGTTGTCATCCATTAAAACAAAGCCATCTCCAATAAAATGGGACGACAGCTTCTTGAAAAATCTCTTGTACATATCTGTGGGCGTTCAAAGCATCATTTTCCAAAAATATGAAGTCGGTATGTGCTTCCGAGGAAATACCTGCCCATACCATAACAGAACCCCCTTTAAAAGATATCCGTTCAGAGATGGTGCAATTTGCCTCTTCTTTTCCACACCCTTTCCGACCATCAGGTGTTCGTAGACAAAAACGCGACTCGTCTGTAAAGAGAACTTCACTTCATTGCCGCAGATTCCAATTTGCATGCTATCGTGCAAACTGAAGACGCGCCCTTCAATGCCTAGGCAGCAATTGTGGTCCTGTGGCAGGTCTCCGCGAAGTTAAAGCACTTTCTACAAGCCTCCGCTTAATTGTCCTTTCACTGACTTCAACCCCTCGTACTGTTAGCAATCGATGTTGAAGTTGAACTTCTGTTGAGCTGCGATCCCGCAGCGGGTTGAGTACAACGAAACGATCATCAGCCACAGTGGTCACTTCTTTTCTTCAGGAAGCTATTCGCCTTACGAATCTGCCAGGCTCCAGATACCGATTCCAAGCATCCTAAACGGTTGTACGAGGTATTCCCAATATTCTCAATCAGAGCGACAATTTGCGAAACGTCCGTAGCAGTTAACGCCATTGTTTTCGCATGAAAACGTTTATTACTGTCAAACGTATAAACAAATGATAAGAAACAATATCTACAACAGCCATATTTATTGTTTTTAATTATTTAATTAATTTTTGTTACTTTCTTAAGTTAAATTTAATTCGGTATTAATTGGTATCTTTTTTTAGCTAATTTGTACAGCCTGTGTCAACAGTGAATCGTTCTTTAATCAAATAACAATCACTGGTTAAATTAATAATTTTTAAAGGAATTTTGCAAAATATTTCAGAGTGGCCGGTTTTTTGCCGGCCAGTTTAGATCTTTCGAGGTTGCTGAAGAATTGATTTGATATTCTAATTTTATACTTTAATGGGTACTTTTTTAAGTGTGCATTCTTAGTAAGAGTTAAACAACATTATGATGTTTGTGTAACAAAAACTAAAACACTTTCAGAGTAAAACAAAAAAATCGTAAAAAAATTAACGTAGAAATGTTAATGCCATTTTCGGTAATACCTAAAAGAAGTAAAATTTATTTCTATGTTAAATAATGCAGAAGTATTAGCGATTACACTGTGTAAATCTGGATATTAATATTTGAAAAGACAAAGAAAATTAAAGGGCAATTCTGATTTTTGTTTGTTGTTGTTGTTTGTAAACAAACACCTTTTGTGTTATAAATAGACCAATAGTACAAAAAGAAATTTTATTTTCTTTTCCTAAGACTATGAGTTTTTAGAGTGGCAGGTAATTTGATTCCAAGAAAGATAATCAAATAACATCTTTATTTTAGCTTATATTTAATGGAAGTCTACGTCTGCATTAGATTTAACAAGTTTAATGTTACAAAAAGGAAAAGTGGAAATAAGACAAGATTATAAAGCTGGAAGACTCGTAGGAGGTATGTAACTAAAGAAAAGGAACATTAAATGATATGCGACACTACACTAGTAGTTAGTTGCATCTGAACACTAAACTTTGTATTTTTTTTAACCGAAACGATTTAGAGGAAATTGCCAAAAGATTAAATAAACTAAACAAAAAAATACTAATTGGGAATAAAAAATAATGATGGACTTGTTACCTTTTCCGCAGGTTTTCTTTCTAAGTTCACATATATTTGGATATATAATTCCATCTGTGCCGCATACAGGATCACCATAGCCTTGTGTTGCACAAATTCTTGGACATGATGAGTCTCGAACTGCCACAATACCTACAATACAATTAATATAAATACAGGACACTTATAATTTTACTCTCATATAATATTATAAATATAAATTCGAAATATTCACCATGAAATAGAATGATCTCTATCAATTTTAAGTGAAGAAACATTAATTCTCTTAAGCCTCTAGAAACATCTTAAGAACAGTTTTTGTTAGCCAAAAAATTATTTAGTCTATAGCTTTTACTCCCTGACACAATCATATATTAGCCATTAGGCCGTTCTAAAAAATGCCTGAACCTTTTCTAGCATACTTAAGTCATTAAAGTCTACTTCAGATTTTACAATTAAGTTTAATTAAAATTTAACTATTTTGAGAAGTTTTTTCTTGCCTTATTGTATATGTAACAACTAAATTAAAATGCCAATAAATTACATCCAAGACAAACAAAATCTTGTAGTGATGTCTTCATTTTAACTAAAGGCTTAATTTGCAAAATTCTTTAGACAAGGAAGTTGTTTAAGTTGATATATTGGTATTAAAGATTAATATGGCCTTCAGGTTATTACTAAATTCATTGTTAGTAAATAGAAAACTATTTAATATTTTTAAAATAAGACACAGAGGTGAATGAATCTATTATTAGTTAGCTCTCTAGTACCTACTAGAGTAATAGCAATTAAAAGCAAACAAAACAAAAATCTAGGGTAAGTACTTCTGTTTGGTATTGTCATTATAATGTAGGAATTTTATCACTTCTTTTGCAAATTACTCCTCGTAAAATAATAATAGAATTATAATTTCCCTTTGTTACTATCAGGGTTAAACATTAATAAAATACAGAATATATTACAACTAGGACAAACATAAAAAGAGAAACATTATGATTATAATAAGGCTCGCTTTACATCTCTTTTTCCATTGGCATGACTACGTATCTACTTATATTTCAATTAGAATATAAAAGAAACCAATTATAATCTAATTTAGTAGCCGATGTTAGCACAGATACGATATTATTATAAATTAAGTCATTTACTAAAGAATGAGGGCAGAAATCTTGATGATTTATTTTTCAGCATAACGACTTTTGTAATTTGCTAAATTTGTTTTTTTTTACTTCATTTCCATCATTCCTTATTAAGTATTAGTGAATAAATTAAGCTTCATCATTTTTTTAACTACTTTTTGCACGGAACTGTTATTGAAAAAATAAATATTTACTAAACGATGATTAATTGCATTTACAATAACTGTATCTAACAGGAAGATCACATTGAAATACATTACGTTGGATAAATAAACTTGGCACGCGTGGAGCGGTAAGAATTTCTGTTTGAGACTGTTCAGCTAATTTATAACATTGTTTAGTATGAAACTATTTAGTAGAGATCTTAGTAAGTATCTGAAACCATACTTTGTAAAGAGATATGTAGAAGCTGGAATTCTTGGAAATTAGTGAAAGTCACGAATGTTGTTAAGTACATCCTTAGATTTATTTTTAGTATTTTTTTGTAGCTTTTTTGTTTTTACTTGAATCTACTTAAAATGTAAATGAAAAAATAAATTAGATATAGGAACAATAGAATAATGAGAAGAAATATATCTTATCATTGTAGAAGTGCAATGAATCAGTAATGAAAAGTATTAGTTACTACAAACCTTGAGCAATACAGTTCGAATTAACAAAATGCAATCACGCATTTGCCAATTAATAAAATTGAAAACTTCCATCAATAAGCAGTTTGAAAGATCTAATCAGAACCTTTGATCCAAAACAAACTAATAAAGGGAAGTTAAACTACAGGTAATCATAAAGCCTAATTAAATCATTCAACTTACACAGATAAGTGAATTTCAAATCAATTGGTCATTTGATCGTAATAATTATAAAAGCTAATTAAATTTAATCTAATATCAGCAAGCATTATTTTGCTGTTATTCGAAAAGTAACTTTTTTGATTAAAGCAGTCAAGCTGATTTCTCTAGTCAATAATTCTTCACGTCCAATCGTCTTAAGCTTTTTAATTTCTGTGATACAAGCTTCCGCAATTTAAAATCACACGTAATATCTAAAAGCCACAAAATCAGTTTTCTCTGTAAAAAAGAATTTTTAAAGAACGGCCTTTATCATCAACAAGAAACCTTATGGTTTCAGGAAGTGGGTCATTGTCTAGACAAGTTTTGTTTTTTCCTTCTCGTGTTTCGCCACGACGCGACGCGACGTCACATTCCCAATGGTGCTCGTCCTTCGATTGCAAATATGTACGTACCTTGGACAATGTTTTACTTCAAAGGCTAGATAAATCTCATAACTACTACTTTTGCAAAAAGAAAAGTAGACGCACGGCGTCTTTTATTTTGTAAATATTGTCTCTGAAAGTTCACACAATGAAAAATGTTGAAGCAAAGCTTAAAGATGGAGATGTATGCGTTTTTTGCTTTGATGATGCTGTATAGTATTAGGATAGGTCGGAAAAACAAAAAGTTTCCTGATTGAAACTCCTACTAGTTTAAAAGAAGAAGACTCATGTTCAAATTTTGACATTATGGACCCCGAAAACATCTTGACAACTGACGCTTCCGTGAAAACTTTAACACATCACTTCACGGCTTCGGTACTTACGACAAGGAAAGCTGATGATATTTCATTCTGACAAACCCTTAGAATAGATCACTGAAAATATATCGTACTTTCCTTGCTAATATTGCGTAGAAAAGGCAGAGGAATGATTTACAAGAATTTTAGCTAATTATACCCGTATAGTCGATAAGAGAAAAGTTTATATTTGATAGCAAAAGTGTGAATATTGATTTTCCTGTGGGAGAATATCGTCGTGAATTCAAAACTCGCTTAAGTCCTAGGTCAGTAATATGTTTTCCTTCGCCTATGATTATTGCTAAAACGAGGTTTTCCGGATGGGCAAAAAATGACCTATTACTTCAAGCAAATCGGAAGGTAAGTATTTAGAGGTTTGTATATCGACGTAAGTACATGCTTCCATTGGTAAAAGATTTATTCCTCTTATGTATTCCCAAAGTAAATTGCCATATGCACAGATTCATATCTGCAGAAAACCTCAAAGATGAAGTAAAACAATTAGCTTTATTTATTTTGATGTCATACTAGTCAGTTGTGCTTAAAATAAGAAAAAACGTAAATCTTTTATCGATGAACCAAAGCATTTATTTGAGCCAATACAAACTTGTCTTCTACTTAATTTGCTTGAAGTGATACACCCTTTAATTCGTGCTCATACAGAAAACTTTCTCTTAGCAACGATTACAGATAAGAGAAGACGCATTAAAGAATTTGACTTAAAGAAGGTTTCAAAATTACAAAAACATTCTCCCAAGATATCATCAACTTTCCCAGAGATGCGTTATAGTTGTCACGGAAGCTTTAAGTGTAAAAGTGTTTGTGGTGCTCAAAGTCGAAGTAGCTACATCAGGTCTACAGGTTCATAATGCCAGAATCTGAACATGAATCTTCTTCTAAACTAGGACTTGAGAGACAAAAGAAAAGTGTTAAACATCAAGCCGTGGGCGAACAGAAGATGTTGGAAAAACAAAAAAAAATAAAACTGATCGTTTTCTTCTTATATAAAAAACTTCTTCGTGCCATGCCAATGTGATTATAGAGTATTTTAAATTACTTTAAGAGAGAAAAAAAAATAAAATAATTATTTATTTTAGTCAATTACCATTTTCTAAAGTGCATAAAAATTATGCTATAGATCTTTGTATGCAAGAATATAAGAGAAAGCAATTGTGGGATGCTACAGTGTATATCCTATCAAACACTTAAGTAGCTTTAAAAGCTCTTAGATCTTACACTTCCGACTAGAAAACACGGGACGGCAAGTAATTTCCAAAGCTGTTGGTAAAAGATAATAAAACTAGCTTGATATGGATGCGAGGCATCAGGAAATTGAAGATAGGAAGGGAACACCGAGGGTACCATTTATCAAACTGAAACCATTTTGTATACTTTTTAAAAGTCAAAAGCAAAATAAGTTCGTAGTTGAAGAAAGCAGCAGAAGATATCGTCCTGGAATAATATTCTAGATTAAGCCAAGAAGTTAAATAAGTCATACGGCAAAGGACGCTACACCGCTCCGAAAACATTCTTTGTCCGAAGTAGAGCAACTACATGCTGATTCTGTAAAACGCAATATTGAGGATACAGAACATTTACTCTGTAATTGCATAGGTATGGTTCGTACTAGGCCAAACCACCTTAGAAGAGTCGCTCTGACTCTTCAAGATGCTGGTGATTAGCTCCAAAGCATGTATTCAAGTTTGCTAAAAACTTGGATATATTCAGTGATTAATATTAGATATTGATAACTAAGTACAAAACTTTCAAACTGTGCAAATTCACAGGAAAACCAAAAAACATATGGACAAATGACAGAGGATTTTAATTGTGGCAACAAAATCTAATTTCTCAGAATTTCGCGGGGTTGATATTGGATGGACTGTTGTAGCTTAGCATTACCACTGCCAGTCCCAAGCCTGGATAAAGGAGGAGAGTCAATGGGTCAGGTTACCAACCTACCCATAGTGAAAGAAAGCCCTAAAACTCAAAGAACCAACATTGAGCCTTCGATTAGGACTGGAAATCCAATAACGAATCACGCAAGGAAAAGGAAAACGAAAAGGAAAAAGAAAAACATAATCAGAATTGCAACATGGAACATCAAGTTATTATATAAAAGAGATCAAGGAACAAAGAAGAAAGGGAATTATATCCTACTGTAAAGCGGACAAGAGAAGGATCAAAATGCAAAAGCCATAATGGTCAATAAAGAGTACAAAAATAAGATTGAAGAATACGACAATATCTCGCAGAGATGCATCTGGATCAAAATAAAAATATTTGGAAAAACAGCTAAGTTAATCGGCATATATGCGCCAGAAAATAACAAATCGCAAGATGAAAGACAAAAGTTGTATAACGAACTGCAGGATATTACTTACAAGATTTCAAGAGATGAGTTAATGTTTGTATTGGGAGATTTTAATGCCTAAATCGGTCAAGATGTTATAATGGGAGTCAAACAAAAATCTAGCGAATACATCATAAATGAAAATTGCGAACTAATGATTGGATACTGCACCTCAAATGAATTAAGAATAAACATCTTTTTTTGGTCATAAACCACACTATAAATATAGATTTGAAACTACGAGGGGTCAACGATCAATGATCGACTACATAATAACAAACAGATTAATCCACCCGAAGCAAGAGGTAGATGTAAGAAGTTGTTTGACATTAGACAATATAGGTAGTGATCACCATCTGGTACTAGGTAAATTTGGATTTAGACAAGAACCTGATGGGAAGAATAAGGGATCACAAGCGACACCAGAGGAAAGATTAAAACAAAAAACTTAAGGGATGAAGCTACAAAAAGATTGTACCAAAGAAGATTGGATCAGAAAATCAAGATAAATTGCATAAAGCCGACGGCATAGAGTTGAGCTGGACGAAAATTAAAACAAACATATTAGAAGCCGCTTACGAAGCAGTAGGAACATTAAAAAAGCGCAATAATAGATCAATTACATTAATCACCCAAGACGTCAAAAATAAGTGCCGTGAAAAGAAAATAGCATATATGAGATGCAAATCAACAAGAACTAACGAATCATATGAAGATTATAAGAGAATAAGAAATGAAACTTATAATCTGGTCAGAAGAACAACAAAAGGAAGAATACTTGATAAAACTTTTCAAAACAGAAGCTAATAACCAATTTCCGGATATACTATCTAATGACGAAACTACAATAACAAAAGAAGACGTTGAAGAGAATCTAAGAAAGCTAAAAAACAGAAAATCGCTAGGACAAGATAAAATAACAAACAAACTCCTCAATTTTGGAGGAGAGAGTATTATTGAACAACTTAAAGTTCTAATTCAGAAAATAGTGCGAACTAATAGAATACCAGATGAATGGAGAACTGGAGTCATGCTAATGATGTTTAAGAAAGGACACCGTAAAGATTCAAATAACTATCGAGGAATCAATTTATTAAGTACGACACTTAAACTAACAACAAAAATACTTGAAAAAAAATTGAAAAAAAGATTGAACTACAGGATGATTAACAAGGGTTTCGAACGGACGCTTGTTTACAGACGCAGTGTTTAGAGTAAGGCAGGTGAGAGAAAAATCTTTAGAATACAACAAACCAGCATTCTTATGTCTAATAGATTTAAAGAAAGATTTCGATAGAGTGCAGATCAAAGACATTATACACCTCCTGTACGAAAGAGGAATCCCACTAGACTCCTTGAGCCTCCTATTGCTTAATATTGTGAAGGATGAAATAATAAAAAAAAAAGGTTAAAAGAACAAGAGAAACTAACAAAACAGAAAGGATATTAGAAACAACTGAAATGAAAATGTTGAGAAAAATAGCGGATAAAACCGTACTAGAGAGTATCCAGTGAAAAAATAAGAAATATATGCAAGATAGACAGAGTAAATGAACGGATTAAAGGGAGAAAGAGAGAATGGAACAGCCACATCAGTAGAATGCCAGAAGACAAAGTGATGAGAATTGCAAGAGATAAGTCACCGAAGGGGAGAAGAACAGTAGACCGACCGAGAAAGAGATGATCCGATGGCCTCGAAGTTTAATGTTGAAGAAAAACAGGCATTTGCCTAATCTAAAGAAGGAAGAAAAAGAAAAATTTTGTGTAATTTATAAAAAATCTCTTGGGCTTTTCTTTGCCAACCAAATTACTACAATTTGGGAATGTTTGTGCTGAAAACCGCCCCTGGATTTTTGTCTCTTTATTATTGATTCTTTCCCTGAGTCGTAACTATTGTATTCGCAAGCCTGATTGCTGTAAATATTATTGGCAAAGAAAGGCGGAAGAATAGTTGCTGAAAACGATTAGCCTAATAAGTTTTTCCTTAAACCTACGTAGACAACTGCTCGCAGTAGATATGACTAGGATATTTTAGACATCACAACAATGAAATTGCAATTTTATCGTTCTGGTACATGCTTTCTTTACCATAACTTTAAAATATCGTTACATTGTGGTAGGCCAAGATTTCCCAACCTGTTAAATGCCCTTGTAGCGTTTCAGCCGATACACAAGGGTACCACGATTTCTTTTGTAACCGAAATTGTAGTAGGATTGTCACACAGTATTATCTTATCAATGTCATCTGGTAGTACAAGTGTGGCAAAAGGCCAGATGAAATAATTCTAATGTTTTGATAAAATGTTAGATGCATTCTTTAGAAGTTTCTTTTGTGCTGACACTTTTACCCAGACTTAATTATCAGGTTTAGCTATTTATGCCGGTTAGGCTGCCACTAAACACGAATTTGAAAACCTCAGGAAATATGATCACTTACTGAGAAGTTTTCTTTTTTATTCCAGTCGTAATTGAAACAGCAGATTGGAAGTTAAATTACCGTTTTTGAAGTCATAAAGCGTCTACTTATTTGAAAGATCTTTGCTTTTTCCAGATACCAACTCAGAAACATGAAAGCTTGTATTACCCAAAAACTTAATTTCCTCCTCAGGTGGCGTATAGAAAAGTGCCTCCTAGATATAGGTGGTACCGGGGAAATAAAATACCTGGCGGCGGACCAAAACTAGCGAATACTGCAGCGCCTGACCCAAAATGGACGGTTGCAAACAGCGTTTGTCCCAGAGTGGGCCCCTAAAACACATACTCACCAACACGCCTAGCCAGCGTGGTGTTTACGGCTAAATACCCTTTATAAAAATGTCAGCTGAACAAACTCAAATACCCCACGGGAGTAGAAGACAACTTTGAGATCAACAATCAGTCTGTCCCACGAATTCTGGGAGGGCAATCATATGGTGAAGAAAACTATGAGATCTAAAAAAATTAGAACAATGTACATTGCAACATACAATACACTGTCTTTATTGTCAGAAGAACGGTTAACAGAACTTGAGTGCGAACTGGAAAATATAAAATGGGATATCGTTGGTCTTAGTGAACTAAGACGACGTGGCAAACAGCTAACCACCTTGAAAACTGGACATAACTTCTATTATGTAAGAAACAAAGGTAGATGTGTAGGAGGAACCGGCTTTCTAGTAGGTAAAAGGTAAACAACAAGCATTATGCCGTTAAAAAATTCTCCACTAGAGTAATATGTTTTGTTCTCAGATTAAACTCTAGGTATAATATCAAGGTTGTTCAAGTCTATGCGCCTACATCAAATCATGCTGACGAGGAAATAGATATGTTTTACGACGATATTAGTGCCGCTCTTAACGATCAACCAACGCATTTTACTATCTTGGGCGAAGATTTCAATGCCAAGATAGGAATGAAGTCGGATGATAGTGAGGTTTTGTTGGGAAATTTTGGACTAGAGGGCCAAAATGACCGAAAAGAAACACTGCTGAGTTTTTTTGCTGCAAAGCAATCTATTCCAAATGAACAGTTCTTTTTATAAAAAACCTAATAGAAGGTGGACATGAAGAAGCCCGGATGGTCGAACGAAAAATGAAATTGATCTCATAATCACCGACAGGAAGTACATAGTTAAAGACATAATAGTATTAAAAAAGCTAGCTACTGGAAGCGACTACAGGATGGTGTGAGCAAAAATAATGATTGACGCCGGTAAAGAGCGACACAAGCTGATTAAGAAGACCGCCAGCAACAAACCACGGGCAAATTCATCAGACTTAATTGGATTCCAACAATACATTACCGATAAGCTGAATGATGCTGAACAAGAAGAAAACATCAATAATTTCAATGAAACCATCACCACTGCCTTATTAGAAAGTCAAAGTAGATACTGCCCAACAACTTAAAAGGAAACTAAACTGACAATAAGTGCAGCCACTATACGACAAATGCAACAAAGAAGAGCAATAAGAAGCGAAGAGCTACCACCGTTGAAGGGTTAAGAGAAATTAACAATCAAATATCAAAGGCAATCAGACGAGACATTAGAACATTCAACCAAAAACAAATTGAACAAACAATAGAAAACAACAAAAGCATGGATTTTGCGTAGAAAACTCGAAAAAGGGAAAAGGTAAATAATAAAGATTAAAGACAAACAAGGACACATTACAACAAACAGGGAAGAAAAGTTGAAAGTAGTTGAGGACTTCTATCATCTACTATATGAAAGCCAAAAAGAAATAAATTTAGTGCGGGATACGGAACCAGAGATACTGACGTGTGAAAAGGACAGCATCAACTAAGGGTTCCAAACATTACGTGATATTACCCTAGACAAAATAAATTTAGCCTTAAAAAATGAAAAACAATAGGTCTCCTGGAGAAGACTGTATTGTTACTGATACAATCAAGATTGGTGGTAACTGTTTACTCGAGAAAATAAAAGATCTTTTTAACAGCATCATTCCAGGCAAGTGGTACAACGTCATTGTGATATTAATCGAAAAAAAAGGGGACACAACCAAACTAGAAAACTACCGACCAATAAGCCCTATAAACTATTCACGAGAATAATTACTACACGATTGGAAAAGAAGTTAGATTTCTATCAATCTGTAGAACAAAGTGGCTTTCGCAGTGGATTCAAAACTAACGACCATTCTCAAAGTATCAAAACAATAATCGAAAACTCGATCAAATATAATAGATCCCTGGTCCTCGCATTTGTAGACTTTCATAAGGCCTTCGACACCGTCGAGCTGGATGCAGTCCTAGAATCATTACATAAATGCAGTGTCAACTATCGCTACACGAAGCTAATATATAACATCTATAAGAATGCTACCATGATGGTAAGACTGCACGAAAACACCAACTCCATTCAAGTCGGAAGAGGAGTGCGGCAAGAAGTTACTATGTCACCTAAGTTGTTCCTGAACGTTTTGGAGCACGTCTATAAAATGCTTGATTGTAAGGAAAAAGGTTTAAATATAGATTGTCAAAACCTAACAAATTTGCGTTTCGCAGATGATATAGTACTACTGTCTGACAATCTGGAAGATATTAAAATCATGCTATAAGATCTTCAGGAAGTGTGTGCTAAGGTTGGACTAGAAATGAATATCTAAAACAAAGTTATGACAAATCTAGTTCCAAATAAGAATTGCTGTTGATGATTGGAAAGTGGAGCTTGTGGGCAGGTGCACATATCTCGGCCATGAAATACGAATATCGAGAGACAGACAAACCTGTGAATTGCACAGAAGAATCAATACTCTCTTGGGCTGCCTGTGGAGAATTTAAAGCTGTTTTTAAAAGCAACCTCCCAATAAGCCTAAAACGAAAAGTTTTTAATCAGTGTATTTTAGTTGTTATGACTTATGCTGCTGCAGGACCGCATTAGGAAAGATTATTTGCGAGCAAAAACGGGAGTTACAGATGTTGCATACCAGATAGCTAAGTTAAAGTGGAACTGGGCTGGACACGTGACCCGCATGAACGACGAGAGATGGACAAAAAGACTGCTCGAATGGGGACCAAAAACTGACAAGAGAAATAGGGGAAGACTTCCTACACGCTGGACGGACGATATCAAGAGAATGACTGTAAATTGGATGCAGAACGCTCAAGACAGAATGCAGTGGGTGGAAATAGAGTTGGCCTATATGCAGCAGTGAATGCAAAGTGCTGATGGATGATGATGTATTGGAAATGGACTTTGACTAGATTATTTAACACTTTCATGTCGTTTCCCTCAGGTCCAAAAATATTCTGGTAGCTATGTATTAGTTAAAATACCCCACTAAATTCTGAAAACCAAACGCAATGCAGAACACAACTTTAAATTCAACAACTTGATTTTTTAGCCCTACACATACTGCTCAGGTACTCAGAACTTTCCTGTTGTCTATTCCCGCATACCCCTCCATCGACGTAACACTTTAGCTTCTTTGTAGTACTACATAGGTTGCACAAGAAGAGTATAATCAAAACAAAAACCTTTGTGATATATTAGTGGTCAATGTCAATCCCGATCTTTCTAATGTTTCAATTAGATACATTTTAACCAATGGTACTTACGTATGTAGTAAGAAAATTTAGGTACTCTGAAAGAAATTTTTTGCAGTTTTTAATTTTTTTCCATTTCAAGATTTAGAATGTTAAAGCTTTGAAACCAAAGATATTTCGTATTAGCTGTTTTGAATTTAAAATATTACTTTAACATGATTTACAAGTAATAAACAAAATAACAAAAATCTTATATTTATCTACGTAAATAAGGAAATCCAATGTGGTATTTAAAATGTTTTCATTGAGTCTAGTGTAATAAGTAATAATTTTCCAATACATTCTTATTGAAGCTTCAAGCTCAAATGCAAATTGCCTAATCAATCAGTTTTGTATTTTATTAAACCTTTGATATAATGTTAGTGTGCACATTGTTTCAAACAGAGTAGTCAAGTAAAATATAATTATATTGTAATTCATATTGCAAGAATCTCAATTTCTTCTTTCTAATTTCTGTTTCTTGTTTTTTAATTCAATTTTATTAAACTAGGCAGAGTTTTAGAAATAGAATCGATTTATATTACAAATTAAATCTCAAAAGGGCATAAAAGTCTTATGAAATCTCCATTTGAAATTATTCCATGTGCGTCTATTATGTTCAAGTCACACAGAAAGTTTGCATGTGCTGGTATGTGTACCTAGTACTTGCTAAGAAGTTACATTTATTAAACATGAGCTCTGATTCAGTATGGATTTACAATGGTAATGCAATTTCTTAATATGCAATAAGCCTTTGAACAAGTTCAACTAACTTGCATTGAAATTCTAATTCTATTTGTATATTGAAATTAAATATCTGAAAGGGAATATTGATAGATAAAAACTCGTTAATATTGTTACATATAGGTTCATTTGCATAAAACGAGCATGGAATTTTAAATTATGTTTAATTAATGCAAAAAATGCAATTTCACACTTCTTAATTGTGTAGGTATTATGGTTGTTGATATTTACACTTCTTATAGCCCAAGTTTGTGTTTATAACTAGCATCAATAACGTCTTCTCTTTTTTCCTTATTCTATTTATTTTTCCAAGGACTTTTCAACATCAAGAAACTTAAAGTAATACGACAATAATGAGTACACTATTTAAATAACAAACTAATATAAAGTATATTCAGTGATATAATGGATTCAAGGACTCGGCACGAACTGTACGTATTTTCGCCTTTTCTGATTGGTAAAGATGAAATTACTCGAGAAAGTCTCTGATCTCATTTAGGGATATAAGTTAACTCTGCTCAATACATTCCACAAACTTCCTAATCTTACAGGACAATACCTGGTAAAGGTCTCTTACCTTTCCCAGCTTTTCCACATTTATTGCATGAAACATCAGAGACGTACTAACTCTTGCTAGCTAAATTTAGCAAAACTCACAGGAAAGATCTTTATGCGTCTAAAGACGAAAAAATAAATTTCTTTACACTTCTTTATAATAATAATTATCTCTCCAAAGTTTGATAAACCTGTTAGGTTTCATTTTTGAGTCAAACTAACGATCATTTTGGAAACATGAAGTTATTACTCACAGGTATTAATAACTAAATTATACGAATTTTATATTTGTACAAATTACTCAAACTGCAACTTTTTACTCTTTGTGTCTAGGTCATTTGTTGACTAGAAATGACCAAAAATACATAATCTTCGCCTTCCTAAAAAGAACTAAACATCACTGTTATCAATCAAATGTAACCGAAGGACATCAAGTTGACGAAATCTAAAAAGAGGAAACTTATAACATCCAAAAATAAATTTAAGGAACATTCTAAAATATAAATAATAGCCGTTTTCAAAGCTTAGCTTTTTTTTCCTACATTGTCTAAATAAAACCATTTTTTGTGCAGAACTTCAGTAAGATCACTTTCTACCAGACGTTACGTTTATTTAATGTGACATTGAACTTGACATTAGAAGACGTTACAAAATCCGGACGTGAAGGATTTAGTAACCTCTTTTAAAGTGAAATTATTTCCAGGTAACCATTCAACCTTTTTATGATACATCAAAAAATTAGTAATTTTTTCCCCCTGCATTACTTTAATATGGGCATACACATATGACTTTAAGAACAACCTTGGAGGGTATCGAACTTACAAGCTCTGGAGTGTGACCAACTATAGCAACTATATTTTATTTAAACACACATACAATATCATTATTCCATCCTTTACAATAACATTCGTTAAAATGAGATGTACTGCGTTGTTATGATAATCCGTATGTGATATACGAAAAATCTCGGGCATATTTCCGCCACGACTGTATATACAAGTTACAATTTTTATAGTAAAGAACTAGAATTTATATTTGACATTTATCTTGCATGAAATCGTTATTTACAGAGTATTTAATGAAATATAAATGCGTGTTTGTTGTTAAGTATGAATTATAGTATTAAAACAAATCTTCTTTTTTAATACATACATTTTTTAGTTATTTTCCTGGAAGCTAAAATTTAAAGTTGAAGGAAAAAAAAGAAGAGGTAATAACAAAATTAGTTTCTACGCATAACAAATTACTTTTACCTTCCAAGGTTGCGGCACTAATAGTTAGTTAATGTTTTGTTTAGAATTGCACGCAAAAGTTTTTACATTTTGTACACGAAAGCAATTTGTTAAACATGAATATAAAAACAGTTTACTCCCTGTAAGGTACAATAATTGCTCTTTGGGAGCAACAACCAGTCGATTATCATATCAATGAATCATCATTTTTTTCTAAAGAAGAAAAACTTTCGGTTTCGTGCAACTTTCCACAGAAAAATGTATTACGAGTATATGTGGTTATGTAAAGATGATTAATTTATTTCAAATAATAAAGAAAACCTCAAACCGAACAAGATGTATCTGCGGGATTTACGTATAATGAGAGGCTAAGTTGGTGGTCGGTAATATAATATTACATCTCTATCTTACTTATTTATTCTATGAAATATTTCCTAGGCATAAATATAATTATCGCTGCATGGAATGTTCAATTACAAGGCATTTGCATTTTGTAGCTTCCCCTGACAATTATCCCATATAATAATGATATACACCTTCATATTTATTAATTTATTAAGGAAATGCAATTAGTTTTCTAGGACCATTCATTCCGAATCAATTATATACATTTTCTCATGAAGAGTGATGTTGGAAATTACCATACTCTCTTGTCAGTTAAGTATTACTATAAATCTAGATAAAAAGGTAACCTAGAAAACACAATAGCTTATAAAGATAAACAATGGATTAAAAAATCAAGAAAGGCAATAAATAAAAATAGCAAATGAAAGATAACAGGTTGTATTAATAATTATTTGCATAACAGGAAATGTGTAGGCATCTAAACAGTAAAAATATTCTCTTTCTTTAGCTAGTGTTTTAAGATTGAATATGTGAGAATTAACTTCAAACTTATATTGACTTGGAAAAATATAAATTATATGATAATAATTATCTACAGCAGTTTAACTTTACCACAAGCGCTTTTATGACATTCAGACGTTTCTTCAACTTCACAGGTCCTGTTAGGTTTAGCCAAAGCATAGAAAATTTTTTTAGGTTAGAACTATGTTAACCTGCAGAAATAAAGAACACAAAATCTGTTAGTCGCTACCACGACGAAAATTCAGATGATGCCTAAATCAGTTTCGAAAAGACCTCTTTTTTCACCTACAAGTTAGTCTAAATCTTAAAACAGTATTCTGCGTTCTTAAACTCATTGATCATAAAGGTAATTAATAAGAGAATTATTCGACAAGGTTGAGAACTAAAACTTAACCCCATAGGGCTTGAAGTAATAATCCGTGCCTACAGCCCACTTCACGTAGTCATTTCATAAGATGAAACGAGCTGTTTATTGAAAGATCGTTTTTAAAGCTTTCTTGCCTACCTCGACTTCTCCAAGAAACACCAGACTACTCTGGATATTAAAATTGGTATCCATTATAAGAAGTTCCGCAGTTGTGTACTAGAAGTCAGGCCTACTCCAAACTGTAAGGTAGAAAGTTAGTTTCTCTGCACGATCGTATGAATATCCCCGTGATGGAGTAGCTCCCAATGAAGAAAATTCAATCCAGTTCACATATGTAGTCTGTCAAAATCAAGATCAGCATCTAACTAAAAGAAGTGTCTATTAACTGACGATTAGATGTGATTCGTTAAGGTGATGATCCAAAATTAAATCTATAAAACATTTTCACGACTGTCTCCTTTACCGTACACTTGAAGTTATGAAAGAGAAGCTTGAAAATTCTGTTTATTACACTAAGGATTGATCTAAGCATTCCAAGTTTAATCATCCTTGGATTGAAAATAAAAAGCTAGATGGACTCATGTTCAAGAAATCTTATTGGTACATCGTCACATAGGCGGCCAAATTCTGAGCGGCCGTCTGGTATACAGCTTGAGAGAGGTCCCCTATGTCTGGATTAAAGGGAGCCGCCATGTCTAGTTTGAAGGCCGAGGGGATCCTTCATGTCTGGTTTATGCACGATAGAGGACTCCCCATAGCCGTTTGCAGAAAAAAGAAATTTTGCTACACAGGCGGCCAAGCTCTTAGTGTTTAATCTTGGATTAAACAGATTGTTTCCTTCCAGTAAAACAAATCTTCAAGTTTATATAAAATCCAATCTTTCTTAAAAATCTAATATTTTAACACAAATTATTAAACAAGTTTTATAGAAGTAGGTCATTTGCAACACATTAAAAATATATTCATTGTGTCACATTCCATTAAGGAAAAACATCAACGTTGCAAAACCTTGATAAGGCAACAGAAACTGTTTATCACCTTACGCAGTACGAGAAGATAAAAATTACTATATAATACTATAAAGTGTTTACGTTGTAATCTAGATAATAATTGCAAAGTGCTGAATTGTAAACTTTTTGTTAGCTATTAATTTGTAAAATGTATATTTGCAAAAATTGAATTCTTTTTACCCCGGTTATTGTCATATTTATTTTTGTGTCAATTAACTTGAAATGTATAAACAGGAAATTTGGAAACTTAATAAACAGTATTAACATTCATTTGTTCTTACTACAAATGTACGGAGACATCGAATATTTCCGGAAGCCACGTGACCACGAAATTTACTGTTGGTTAGGCCACACATCTTGCACTATTGGCAGCTCTTGTTGTAATAAACACAATGTAGTTTTCCAATGGCGCAGTATTGGGTATATGATGAAACTACTTAAAAACTTAAATATTTAAAATTTATTATCTCACTTTGAATGCGTTAAACAAGCTTATCTCGATTAACTCACAAAAAGCAGATTTAGTCTTGAAAATGACTGGTCTTTAAATAGAACAAAATAATCTGTAAAAACGCAAAATAAAAAGACAACAAAAAATCACAGAATGTAATCTTAGGTTAGAAATGTACTTGTGAGGGCGTTACTTCGTAGTGTCGCCAACGTTGAAAAATAAAATTCTGGGCCACTTTTAAATTAGTGGTCATGTGGCTTCTGAAGATATTCGATATCTCGGTATTAGCTGCTCTTAAGTCTTTCAATGAACTTAATTGGACCGTGAAACTGTGATCCATGCTATATATAACCACCCGAGGTTAACCCTAAAAGGCTAATTTCACCACCATAACTTGCGGCCTATGGCTGCAAGATTGTTCACCTAGCAATGCCATTGATGATTTATTTAGGATTTAGGATCTCATTTAAAGTTCGTAAATAATATGTAGTGTGCAACTTAATGGCCACTATTTTTAAGTCAGGACTTGAAAATATTCTACCTTCACTGGTTTTGGTGACTTGCTGAATTTTGTAATCTCGTAAATCTCCTTTTTTACACTACTTCAGTATTTGACTAAAGAGCAATTATCGTTTTTGCACATTTACTGACGAGTTCTACTTAATAACTGTTTTGGTAGTACATTCAGCAAGTACTTAAATAGAGTAAAAAGAAAAGTCTGAGGTTCTGCATTTTCTGAAATATCTTGTATATAAAAAATGTTATATTAAATTATATATCAGTTTCACCGATATTGGCTATCTTGTTACTCTATCTAATCGTCACCATTTTCATGCATATCATCGTTATCTACGAACCTTGCATCCTTTGTACTGTGAAAGAAGGTTTGTTGACGATGCTTCATACTGTTAATTGGGTGTTATTACTTTGGAAACTAGACAGTTGCTCAGTTCAAACAAATAGCGTATTATTAGCGGTTATAGAAAGCTTTCTAGAATATTGACACGTCAAGCTTTATTCTAAAAAGTCCCACTTTCAAGTAAAACATGATTCAGTTTCTGATTCAATGCGGAATTATATCACGACGGCAGAGGACAAAGGACAGAAGTCATGATGCTTTCCATTGATGTTATTTTTGTAAAGGTTTTGTACTATGATCCTTCCTAAGTAGAAGTCCTAAACTGTCTTCTCATCATCGGTGGACTAACATGATATTCTTACTGGTTATAGAAAGATCTTTAACTTTTAGCAATATTGGAAAGGAAATTTTGACACTTCGAATCTTTCTCAGTTTCTCCGGAAACTAGTAAGAATTTCAAATTTTACTTTTAGGTGAGACTTTAAATCACGACACAAAGCGCAGCTCCCAGTAAAGTAATGAAGCTTTCCTTTAACATCGATCCTTTTGTAACGACTTTGTATTATCATCATTCCTAAACAGCATAGCCCTGACTGGCTTTCTTACCATGAGCTGACTAATTGTTTCTACTGCCCTTAGTCATCAATAAGCTATCGCATATCTACAGAATCCGGCTTTGATTGATTGTAGCATGTAACTGAGTATTGATTTCAAGGGATTCATTGACACCAAAACTTCTATATATTGCGACACTAGATATAATGCAGACTGCCAAGAGGAACAGACGAAAACAGTCCTGAATCCGAAAATCGGGTAACGGTATCATGTTAGGGAAATCATATCTGATTTGGTTGTCGATTAAGCTTCAGAAAACATATTTTAACTTGATTAACATATAATTTTCGTGTCATCTACACCGTCTGATCTTTAAAGAAATTTAAAGATCTTCATTAAAGTAACGTCATACGACTGTTGGAGTCTACAAGAACTATAATGTGTTATGGGTTGCATCTGGAAGGTGGTAAATGATCAAAGTGGTTATTTGTTATATGTAAGGTCAGTTTGTTTTTGATAAGTTAGGTCTGCATGTGGAAATATCTGTAAGTCGAGTTTGAGGAGTTTTCGATTTTTTTAGTAACTGATTCGAGAGATCTCAGTCGATACATATCTTGCAGAATTCTGCCATGTATAAATATTATGATCACAAAGTTCGAAATTAAACTTTCTCAGGATATCTTAAGAAACCTAAAGCCAGTATAGAATCTGATATTCGATTATAAGTTTCTGCCATTCAGATTCTGAAACAGTTTATCCTTTTTTCTGACACTATGCCTGTAAGTACGGATTCGCTCCAGTGCAGCGTTCCATTCCAAACTAAATAAAACATGTACAAGGCAGAGGAAGCAGAGTGTCATGTTCCGAAGACTTATGATTAGGGTCTTCAAGGTTGTTTTCGCATTCACGATGCCATTGCTTAGAACAAGAATAAATAAAATTAAATGAACTTGAATATCGAACTACCACAGACAAACAGCCGTTTATTTTCGTGACGATTGATTCTTAGACTGTTTCTTGTTTAATAGTAGATGTGATGGTCAATTCTAGGTCTGTTAATTTATGAGCAGTGAGCCAAAAATTTTTACAGTCTAAGGCTTTGAGTTTACTTTTTGTCTTAACCTTAAGAAGACTGTGACAAATTAGACCAAAACCAAGTAAAAAATTTGCCATACGTAAGCCTTACAAGAAGAAATCGTCGCTTACAAATATGTCACTTATCGATAATGTATCAACAATAAATTGAATATTTTGCTAAAATTCTAATTTTAAGTCTGACTCTAAACTTACCGTGGTCTTCAATCTTGAGTATGTCTTTGATAAATCGCAAGTTTTTCTGATACCATGCAATAGCTTGTTGAATACACACTTTCTGATTATAACAGATGCCGAATTTGATACTTTCTGGTTTCTCGAATTCTACTTCCAATTCTCTTCTAAAATGCTTTTAGTAAAAATATTTACATTTTAGAATCACGTACTGGTCTGATAAATCAGAAAGTATAAGGTTCAAGTGTTTGAGTTTGATACTTAGAGGATTTACTTTTAGGTCGTCAAATTCGTGCATTATATGTGAGGTGTAAGATAATAGAAGTGATATAGACATAAAATTAAGAAAATGTTTTAATTCAAGTTTCCATTAAAAGATTGAAATTCTTAACCGAAAGCTACAAAGAAATTTGGTGACAAGACAATTTTGTTATTTTGTTTGTAACTCCAATCAATGGGAAAATTACGAAGAAAGGTAATATAAATACGTATTGTAATGTAATTCTTTCAAGGGTTAACTCTACGCGTTCGATTGGATAATGATTAGAACTTAATTAGCAATCAGCAGCAGAGCTGTATTTTATGATCGGTAATTTGTTGATGGCTCATACTAGAATTACGTTTCCGTCAGTTTACTATACCGACTGGAGGATTGTCGGCACATTTCGTGCTTAATAAACGTAAAGCTATTCCAATCGGTTTGTTTCTTCTAAATTGTATTTATAACCGTGGATCAACATTTATATTCATTTGTTTATTTTTATGTTCTTACATAAATAACTATTTTACAAGCTGTAAGATCTAAAATAGAAAGTTTTTATATTAATAGTTTCTTGATTGCGTGAAAACCAATTTATATATTTGATTTATTACAAATTACATTTAAAAATTGCAATGTAATAGCAAAATAGTAATGAATATTTTAACTATTTCTCTTTGCTAGATAATTTCCAAATGCGCCGAGGAATACCTTTATGCTATTTTCTCTTTGAAAGGTTCGACACGTCAAGGAACATGTTCTGTAAACACAACAACTTTGTGATTCATTCTCAGCAGCGGACTGAATATTTAATTCTTTGATGTATTTGTAGCAATTGACTTTTTATGTCAAGGTAACATTAATTTTCTATCTAAGAATCTGGGAAATAAATTCTATATATTATGTCTGGGACCTTATGCCTTTGTAATTATAATACTAATGTTCTAAAATGAAAAACATTAAGATGTCATGTTATAAATGAAGTTACAACCCTCACAGCATCTCAATAGATGACAGGTACTTTCATTACATAGTAAAAAATATTTGAACCAACAGGTCCATAATATCCACAACGTCTAGATAAAGTCGTGAAATTTATTTCGTTTTATTTCTATACCTTAAGTGTGACTGTTACAAAACAATTTTTTGCTGATGGTTCAAATTTAAAAGTAATCTTGAACCAGCTACTGCACATTAAGTTACAATTTAGCTAAAAGGTTTGGGTTGGCATTAATGAATGAGACAACACAATATTTGAAGAGACGCATTACAGCATCTTGGCGCCACTTTTCTAGCAATTTTTTCAATTATACCATCTTATCACCTGACCATGATCTTGGTCAATTATCTGACCTGAGGCAATCTTCTCATTGTTAACTTCAAAGGTTACTCACCCAACTGTACTAAATTCACTATAACGTGAACTAAAGTCCCCATAGTACGTACAAAAGTTTTAGCATTCCAATAATAATTTAGAAATTAAATTACCTGTAAATCCTACAAACAGTAGTAATAACAGAAACAACAATAGAACCACATTCTAATTCTGTAGTTCTTAATGGGGACAATTTTAATTGCGATAAGTAAATTCAACATTAAAAACGTTATTTCTATTTTTGCCATAACAAATCACAACCAGAAGTAGTAAAAAAAACAGTTTTTTATTAACCGTAAAGTACATTAAAAGTATGTATTTAGTGTTCATCCGGAAACGGTTTTATGTCACCTTGCACCTACTAACCGTGACAACAATTGCACTATTACGTGAAGCACGAACGCAACTCGTTCTTGTTCCTAAGCGAAATTCTACAAACTATTGTTTTCAAGAAAGGTTAGAAAATAAAGAGAGAAGGTCAGAGACTCGAGAAGTTTGTCCACATAATTCTATTCTAACATTAGCACACACTTCATTTATTTACATGACTAAATAAGTGAGTGCTAAAAGGCTTAGCGAATTTTATTAAACGAATTAACAAAGTTGAAATGAGAAGAAAAAGAGTTTTGGTAGTGACCAAGCGGCTTTTGTAAATGATTGACATGAAATGAAACCAGTTTTTGAGTTTTTCGAATGCAAAAAATACGATCAAATAATTACTTGATAATGATGTTTCTAACGTCACGCAATCATCAGATTAATTTTCTTGCCAATTTTCTTCATTACATAATTAAAATTTAATAAATCTTTTGCCAAATTAAAAATATTAATTTTAATTTTATTAGACATAATCGAAATTTAAAATACTTCGAAAATTAATTTAAGAAGTTAACTGAAAGCCTTTCACTCAACATCGGCTTCATCTTCCTCGTTAATCTAATTCGTTTACTGCCTCTTAACTATGTAGTAATTTCAAAAATAGACAAGTATAGTTAGTAAGCGTCTTCGATATTAACACGACAAGATTACGCCTCATAGAGCAGCGTTAAATGAAGGGTTTTATAGAGACATTCTCTTAATAACAGTACATGACGTCCCAGAAGCCAATTATAATGAAAGGAGAAAAGGAAATCCATACCAGAGAATTACGATCTTTTTTTTCTATTAGTTACAGTCCACGCCGCTAAAGATGATGCCCCGATACGTTACAACGATAACCATCTATAAGAAAAAGTTAACAGTACATAATGAGCTTCCACAAAGCACTTAGCGGATTTAATGACTGATAATAAAAAACAGATCTTTTGTATTTTGCTATTATTTAATTTAATTAATTGTAGGACGAGATCGCTTTAGGAGATGCAAACTGGTAATTAAAAGTTGTTGTGCCTTCTCGATGTTGCAGTTTATCGAACCATTCGGTATGAATTAATCTTTTTTTTATGTTTTTCTCTTTCGGTTTGTTCATTATTATGCATTGCTTTGTTAATGAAGTTTAATTATCTTACGAAAATAATAAATAAATAAAAACAAAAAGTTCAGCTTTATATCGAGATAAAAATTGAGTTAATTAGGATTCTTTTTTATTTTTATTGAATGCAGAATATTACCTATCAAAACCCCTAGAAAAGGTAGTTTAGAGGTTTATTAATGTACTTGGTAGGAATTCGAAGAATATGAAACACCTCACATCAAAGATGAAAATAACTATTTGTCTAGGCTGCAATCCTCATCATATAGCACAAGGCAGATGATAAAGAAATAATTTAGCAAAAGAATCTTTTCTATTATGTCTAACAAGAATTAATAACAAACCTTTATAAACATATTTTAAGCTAAGAATTACCATGACTCGCAATGGCGAATTGTCTCTTCAAAAACAACCCGGTCTATAATTGTTACTGACTCAACCGTTTACTTTTAGTGTAACGTCAGTTCACGAATAAATAATCCTACTGGTCCTTAACCAGATTGATATTATGAATGAGCTTCTGATCACCTGATTGATCTATGATCCAGCCTCTCGTCAGCTGCCATCTTGTTTACAGTTTAAGACAACTAGGGAGAGATTTCTCAATATTTTCTTTTGCAATTACCCAAAGTCATGATATTTTTAGAGATCGTTTGAATTGTAAGTAAAACAGATGTTTGTCTTTATAGTTATGTCATTTTGTGTGCTGCAGAGCAATCGTTTATAATTTAATTATTCAGAGTGTCTCTGTAAATTTGGACAGAACTAGGAGCTCAGAAGCTATTATTCTATCAAGAATGAAAAGTATTTTGGTATTCATCTACGTCACTAAGAAAAACTACAGAAAAACTTAGTGAAAATAGTGTGCAAGGGGGATCGAACCACGAATATTTCAAATGCAACTTAAAGTTGTACCACTCAACCAAGCTGCTTGGAATTTGGTAAAGAAACTTCATTTATTATTAATAAACGTTAGCAACGCTACAGTAGTTTTCCATTATGAAATAAAATCTGATTTAGTTGATAATATTAATTCTACATGAAAACCAAGGCAATGGTTGAAATTTGATTACCATCTACATTTGATTAGAAAAGGCTGATTCAATATTTTTGTTCAGAAAGTGGATTTTTCCTACTGTTTAAATGTTTGGATTCCATGTATAGAAGTTCGATTGTATTGCTAATAGGTTGCTGGGCATCATTTTTTTTAATAAGGAATCAGGAAGGTGTTCTACAAGTATGTAATTTTTTGATGTATTGAATTTTAATTGTTTCAAGTCTAGTTCAGAGATTTCAAATTTATTATGTTTTGAGAATTCAGAAGATTTTACAGTATATACATTTGGAAAGCTCCCGAGATAGTTCACTTGGTAGAGCATCCGAAGGTGGCAAATTCAAATTCTGATTCAGGCCGAATATTTTCTGTATTTGTATGTATCAACTTATTAAGAAATTAGCTGTTCAATGTTTTTATTATGTATAAAAATAAACCATCAAACACTAAGTTTTTGCCACTTGCTGTAAAGCAACAGTATTTTCCTTTGCCGTCCATATAAAATCCTAGTTTTCGAGTCTGCATTTTCTGTACCTCTTCTATTTTAGATATTTACGCCATATTGAGTCAAATTAAGAAGCTTTCCTATCTGTAATTGTTCTAATAACTGGTAACACTGTAACGCACACTATTCATATATGGCGAAAAAAACTTCCAACTCACATCTACCTGTACGTTTCATGTAATTAGGCTAATGCCTCTTTGGAGCAATATAAATAAAATAGAAATGAGAAAAACAAAAAATACCATTCGTAGAACTACCTTGTCAGTCAGTCGGAAATATTTACACCATGCACATCAATTCATTAGATGCTAGTAAATGTCAACAATGACTCACCAGGCTTTGAATGAAAACCTTTATCTTTGTAATGCAAAAACATTTCTTGGCATAATATAATAAGATTTGCAGGCACCTACTCCTTGATTCACACACTTTCAGAATAGTAGAGAGAGTGGTTTTAGGCTCTTTCGCAAATGTGATAAACCACATAAACTAAAGAGTTGGGTTTGGAACTTTTTATTAAATCCTTAATTACTAAGTAGAGATTTCACTTGAAAATAAAAAATGAAAGCACTAATGGGTATTTTCAGTTTTACCATCAGGAACAAGAATCCACTCATAAACTCCAAATTGATCTAAAATCGAACAAATATATCTATCTAACTGTAGGGCCAACGGGACTATAACCTACATCTAATTGGCTCCGCGTTACTTGATGGCACTTCTTAACAAAATAGAAAAAGGAAAGAAAACTTAAGGTTCTCATTTTAGGGTTTCTCTTTTGCGCCCTTTTGCAACAAGTCACGAGCTAACTTTCGACTTTTCTTTACAGATGTAGTTTTTCGTAAATACTCGTTTGGATATACCGTGGTTTTATTGGTTTGGTATCAGGAATAACACTTATTTAACTTAGCGTTACAGTGCATAATTACAAATTAGATTTATACCACTTAAGAGTGGGAGATGCTGACCTAAAACAAAGGCATTAGGCACATTCAGGGACGTTTAGTTGCTTGATTCAGATTTTGTTAACGCATGCTAAGTTACAGCGGATGTCGATTGAATGAATGCTCTGCTACTGCAGATTACACTTGTTGTTTTAACAGAGAAGACTGCAGATTACAATTATGACGGCGTTAGAACTGCAGACAGATTAATTCTCGTTAATCTACCTAAAATTTTATATTGAATTTTGAACGTGTTGATGGAAGAAAGCAAGAAAAACATGATACAGTTAGAAACACACATGAAGGTGTGTGGTCAACAGAGCTTACACAAACGACTACAGAAGTCGCACCTGAATCTGAGTTTTCTTAATTGGAAGTTAAACTAAATATGAGGTTAAAAAACTATCCCCACTACTACTTTCACAGTGTTGGCAAACTAAACCTACAATAAATTCCCAACGGTTTTTCTTCAGCAATATAGGGCTTTGCCATTTAGAAACCTGTTTTGTTCGAATTTTAGCCGTTAAATGCCTCTAAATACTTCCATTGAGTCAACTGAAAAGGTAAATCAAGGAATACATTAAAACATCACAAAATTATGGCTAGGCACTAAATCACGCTCCGTAGTTTGTTTATCATCTTTCAACGACTCATCACTCAATTATTGAGATACTGTTTGCTAGCAGGAACTTTACAAGGAGAAATAAATTGTTTGGACTGCCATTCTTTACTAAAATTGTTGCTGTTTCGTTCTCAATAACTCCTATTCTTTACTCTGTTTACTACTTTTTCAAAATTTATAAGCGTGCAATGTCCAAATGTGATGAATTTCGTGCAATAAGCCATACATTGAAAATCTTTCTTAAAATTATACATGCACGATTATACAGCAAGTGCGAGATGTACATGGGAGGGACACAATTTGGATTTCGAGGTGGTCTCGGAACCCGCGAAGCCCTCTTTGCAACCCAAGTAATGATCCAGCGTTGCAGAGACGTCAATTGTAATGTGTATATTTGCTTTCTTGACTATGCAAAGGCTTATGATATATGCAACCATGAAAGAATGATTCATGCTTTGAGAAACGCAGGAGTGGCCGAAAAAGATATGAGAATGATAATTAACTTGTACTGAGAACAGAGGGCAGCACGGCAGTACGAGCCGAAGATCAGTACACTGAGTCCATAAAGATCCAGAAAGGAACCCGGCAGGGCTGCGTGTTATCGCGCCTGTTGTTTAATTTATATTCAGAACAAATTTTTAGAAAAGCACTAGAAAATATTGACGAGGACATTAAGGTAAATGGCAAAGAACAATATCCAATATGCAGATGACACCATATTCATATAAATAGCAAATAGCTAGAAGGGTCTGCAAAAATTAATGAATACGGTTGCGCAGGGGAGTGAACGGTGCGGACTCAGATTAAATATAAAAAAGACAAAGTATATTGTCAAAAGTAAGTCAAAGATACAACGAACGATATTATACGCAAGAAATCAAGTAATAGAACGAGTACCAAGAATTACTTACCTTGGATTAAGATTGGAATCCTACACAAGAAATAAAATGTCAAACCAAAAAAGCTAGAGCCGTGCTTTTCAAGATGAAGAATTTACTGTGTAGCAGAGAACTCAGTTTACAGCTTAAAAGACGCATTGTTTCAAGTTATATTTATTCTGTGTTGTTATACAGCTGTGAGGCAGGACTGTATCAGGGACCATGGAAAAGATAATACAGACATTCGAGATGTGGATCTATCGGCGGATTTTAAAAGTACCGTGGACCGCCAGAGTAACAAACGAGGAAATTCTCAGAAGGATAAATTGTCAACCTGAACTCATGCTTATGATCAAGAGACGAAAACTGGAATATCTCGGCCATATAATGAGGAACGAAACAAAGTATAGGCTGCTTCGGGGAAAAATTCAAGGCAAGAGAGCTCCCGGAAGGAGAAGGATCTCTTGGCTTGCTAACTTACGGAAATGGTTTGGGAAGACATCAATTGAACTATTTCGCAGCGCAACGAGCAAAATTCGCATTGTCTTGATGATAGCCAACGTCTGGAACGGATAGGGCACCGTAACAAGAAGAATGTCCAAAGACTACATTTATTAAATATCAAATCTCAAGTCAAGAATCTTTTGCTGGTTTTTAAAAACATATTTCTTCAGCGTTGGTTTGTCTCTTTTTAGGGTCATACTTTTGAGAAGCTGTAAAAAAGGAATAATCTAACTCTACTTCTAAAAGTAGATCTTTCATAACTTTGATCCACGATAAGTGTTCATGGAGATTAG
The DNA here is from genome assembly GCA_011009095.1 of Ignelater luminosus. NCBI lineage: Eukaryota > Metazoa > Arthropoda > Insecta > Coleoptera > Elateridae > Ignelater > Ignelater luminosus. The sequence goes on from VTPC01090747.1 coordinate 162,014, forward strand.
GCACCAAAATAATAATTTCAGGTCTATCTGGTATGATATCAATATTGGAAGAGTTCCTTACAGAAGTATGCTTAACAGCACCACTGTTAGTAAAGTGAAACAAAGAACAATTTGAAGTGGGATGTGCTTTCGTCAATATTGGTCTTACTATATTTGACAGCCCGAAAAGAGTTTCATGTCTGGTACTGAGTTGTTCTCAATTGCTCATGCAAGTAAATAGGCTGTTACTTTATTATACGTAGATATTAAGTTTGCTTATGGAACTTTTACAGAAAAAAAGCAGATATATTCATTTATATGATTTTGTTCGTGGAGGGCCTGGTGTTAAACTTTTCCAAACGCTACTACACAAATAAAGCCAGTATAAGACTCATTGTAGGTGCTATTTATAATTTGTCTCAAGACCCAGAGTAGCTGCTGCAGTGCAATGTAATCTACATGAAGCCAAAGTGATTGTTTGGAATAATTTGGTGATTGACGACTTTGGTTTTTCACAGGCAGAAAGCGAAATTTTTGCTGATCTTAAAAAAAGACGAGCAGGAGAATTATGGGGTGCTAATGTGTATCGACTCTGAGTACTTTTCATCTCACACCATACTCATGTGGTAGACTTTTGTGAGGCGCCGCGACGGTGATGCATTCTTGTACGTTAACCATCATGGTGGAAGATTGTCTGACTGTTACGTGGAAGAGGTGACGAGGTGCATTTCCACGCTGATAAGGTGAAGTTGCATTAGAGTCCTGGTTATCTGCGAAAAGGTGTTGATTTCTTCCTTAAGAATTGAGATGCCTTCTAAATTAAAGAGTATTGTTTTGGGCATTCGAGTAGTAGTAGGATACTTCAATTACCGTAGAAAATATTCTTTTCGCTTTTTGGTCATTTATGTTCATCAGCTCAAATTAAAAGAAGATCAGGTTCTTTCTGCTTTGTTGTATACACCATTTTGATTATTATTATGCAGAGATTGGCAAATATTCGTACGCCGTTTAATTTTAACAAGACATGACAAGTCGGGGAAATTTTACAAGTTGAGCTGCTGAATATAGAAGTTGATTGCACAAAAAAAGTTTTTTTTTACCTAAATATGATTCTTCGAAAGTCATCGACGCTTGACAATCTCGATCTTTATCCGCTCATTCACTATGTCGAAAATATTCTTTCCATGATCGATACCTTATCTTACAAAATGGCTCAAAAGCTGGGAGACAAGACTTATAAACTGTGAGCCCTCATAGAAGATCGAGCACTAATCGCGGAAAATGGTCAGAGATTTGACAACAAAAAATAATAAGTAGTCGAAACTGAGAAGTAGAAAACAAATCGAAAGAGATCTGAAAAATTAATGGTGTCATTTTGAATTTTTATTATCATTAAAAGAGAACAAATTTGAATTTGCAGGAGGCCGTTCATAAGACTTGAAGCGGCTCAGAAGTGGCCCTTTTTAGAGAATTAGGTGTTTACTTTATTCATTTCTGAATCTTGTATAGCCATTTTATTTGGGATAAACGTTTTAATTTATTAAATTCTAAATTCAAATTTGGAACGTGCTAATTATTAAAAATTATCATCCACCTCCACTTAATTTTAGAAATTGCTCTTCAAGAATAATCTTCATCTCCATACATTAATCCTATTTATTTAATATAAATTAAGTCAATTCTATTTGACATATGTAAACGTTCTTAATCTAAATGATATTGTTATTGTAATCCATTTTGATTATAATCTATTTCCGTTTATAACAACTGTTTTTCTTTCATAAAAAACTCAACAAATAAAGAAGTAAGACACGTATAAATTAATGAATGCCATTAAATCACTAAAGGATTATGCAATATTGCTTCAACATATCCAAAGAACTAATACTCACATTAATAAAAAAATCAATATCAATTTCCTGCCTTTCTATTTACCAACACACACAAAAAATCCATATTTAAAATTGAAAAAGGTTGCCTCACCTTGACCGTTAAAATTCCCTGCAATTAGATTTGACTAAAGCAATTTGTAGTCGATAGAAACAGTGTTAAACTGGAACTCCTCGTTTACTTTACTACTTATTGAGAATTCCAATACGAATGGTTTATTAAGAAAGAGGAGGATGACCGTAAAGCCTACTTCTCTAGTTTACACTATAAAAATCAACGACCGGGTCGACAGCGATGTCATGTCATTAACAATAGGATCAAAAACACAATGACCATGTTTAGACGTGGAAGATATAAAATCCGTATACTACATAAAATAAAAGGATGACTGGAAAACATAACGGAAGCTGAGAATTAACATCGAAGTGGCTTACTTTTACTGCATTCGATTACCTATTCGAGGATATAAATATTCAGAAAGCAAACTAATAAATTATTGTTTAGATTTTATAGGTGAAAAAAACTTAATTGATATTACGGTAATTGGATTTCACACTATTAACTAATCCCGATCTCTATTTTATTATTTCAATAACATCCTCATGACTAAGCACTTTCGCTATAAATACATCCAATGTAATAAATTACGTTTGTATTTACACTATTATCTGCTATATTACGTGATATGTAATTTAAAGTACAACCTACACCAGACTAAAATATACAAAAATAAAAAGAGGGTAAAGCAAATAATCAATCACTAAATAAACGCGATGATTTTCAAAAACAAATTCTAAACTTCAAACGAAACTCATTGTTGCTTTTCATTAATGCAGGTGTTCACAACTGTTCGGGAATTAATTGAACGTGTAAGGGTTAAAATTGGAAGTTTATTTTCGATATAATTCAAACAAAACAATGAAAACAAAGGGGAAGCGTTCATATAAATAAATTTTATCGAGAAACTTAGATATTCATAAAGAGGGAGGCGTTTATATGAAATTTCACACTTTAACGAATTTGAATGAAGCGCTTCAAAGAAATGATAATTTTAATTAATTTGTTTTAAATTTGACGATACTTTACTGAAATATATAGTATTCAATAAATAAAACCTGAGCTTTATTTTTCCAAACTTTTAAGTATACAGATCTTTCTTTTTTGACACATTAGACCTTATAGTTCGCTATTAAGTATAATTAAACTGAAACTTCTAGTAATTGTTCACTTATCCGTTTTAGAGTACCACGAGGTAACCTATATGGACCACTATTTTGTAAATACATATCGGATAAACAAAGCAATAAGTATTATTTTCATTGTTTTTAGTTTTAGGAAGTTTGATTTGATACATAAATAAATATAACATGGCTTTTGTTTAGACTACAGTTAAGTAGAGGTAATTACAGCCTACAGCTTGTAACGCACTCTTTTTAGTATGTTTCACAGTTCTGTTATAATTTTATTTTGGCTGCAGCTGTGTTTTATCTGTTACTTTAAATTGCCAATAACCCATAAATAAAGCGTCTTTGCTGGATGCAGTTTTATTGCTTCCGTGAATTTCGACGGTAGCCTTTAAAATATCAAAGCCGTACCATTGAAATTCGTGGGAGCAATAAAAACGCTCCGGTAAAAACGCATACGTGTGGTTTTACACTAAAGGGCTTTATTGTAAATTTTATTTAGGAATTGTTAGTTTGCTGCAGTTATATCATTTTGATGCACCCCGCTTTTAAAGTAGTTTGTTAGTTCCTCGTTAAACTTGTAAACTTATCTATTATAGCTTAGTTTACGGTTTTTGTGCTTATTTTTGTTTCAATATTTTTTATTTTCTTTGCGTTATATTTCTTTGCACTCCCCTTACAGGTCCTATCACCGGATTGTGAATTTCCTATGGGGTAATGTCCAATTCCAGGACTTATTATTTTTTTCTAGCAATTGGGTAGCACGTGAGGTTGCCAATAAATTATTGTTTTACACAAATAGAACAGTCTTGTTTATTTTTAAATGACTTTGATTTTATTTAGATTAATTATATTTAAGATGGCGTAATCTGCGTAAAAATCTAATTGCGTTCTTTAATATACAACCTCCTAATTTACTTCCTAGAGCTGCCGATCTGAGTTAGTGGGCAAAACGTAAAAAGGTTTTTTGTATAAGTAATCTATGAAAGCTCTTCAAGGTCAAGAAAGGAAATAAAGCTGTACTTATATGAAAAAAGTAACTAAATAGAGGGTTTTCTCCACTTTATTGACTGTGAAGGTGAAAATCTCTAGATTCTTAGATGGTGAGACACCGCCACTAAGATTCTAGATGAAGTACAAAGTCCCAAAGGATTACTGGATGAAATGCAACTAATTTGTTAAATATATTCTTTCCAAAATGCTCACTGGCTTAATCTGCGATTGACACGTTGATATTTCTTTGGAAAAAGGATCAAAATGACACACTTACTGCGTTGAGAGTTCGTTTGATCTTCGTTATTTTCAAAACTGATCCTAGGATCAAGTATACAGCTTACTTTGCTATTTCTATCTATAAGGCTCAATACTATCTTCGATTCTTTCCCTCCTGTAGTACAATATTAGCAAACTTCGTAGTCCGGCAGTTAGAATTGTACCAACAATATTGCAGTATGAGAGACTTTTCCATCCACGGGAGCCGGTTTTAGGATTCTTCTTGGTAGGAGTCTTGATTCTAACAATGCAACACACAGTTCGATCTGGCTAATGTACAGCTGGAACTTTGGAACGACCACCTCAAGCTGTTTCCCATGGCTTCCTACCTGGAAGTTTACTGTCTTCACTTCCAACTAGTGGAACAAAGTAACTCATGTTTGAGCACTGATTTTGAAGGATTGTTGTGGTTACTTCATCAAGCTCCTTTGTAGCACTCTCATCTGTGATCTTCGATTACAGATTCCTTTATTTCGCCACAGCTTTTCTCTCTTTGGTCAAGAGATTTCAGGTAGAAAAGCAGGTCGTCTTTAGGAAAATTTTTGGTTTAGACCGCTTTATTAAACAATGTACGTTTCAAACTCTTAAAAAGACGTTACATAAAGAGGGAATCGAGCATGGCAAATCACACAGTTTAGGGATGCTTCGCATCTACGTTTAACATAGAAAGTCTTATTCCGAATCTTTAGGGTATTTTTAAATTAGCCTATCGTTAGTATCTTGTAACAGCAATTTAAATGAGTACGATTCAATAATGCCTTTGGTTTACATAGAAACACAATCTGTAGATAGTTCAAAGCGATGCGCGAGCAGACTTAAACTTTTCGAAAAAATAAATTTGCAGGCCCGCAAAGTCGATGTCCAGGGAGTTTACTGGCAACAAGTCGTGGATCTAATTCCTAAGTTGATCGCCGCGTCTTAACGCAGGTTTGTTGAATTAATACCGTTACTTAAACTTATTTGAATTCGATGTTTTTCATCAATCTAATGCAAACCCCACGTTTGTAGATCCTGCGACCAAACACCCTAGGAAATTCATAAACACGTATGTCGTTTACTGTATAAACTGCTGCTGATTATTCCAGAAACTATAAGTATAAAACTAGTAATGTTATATTTAATTCAACGCAATTACCACTAATATTAACGTTAAATTTAGTAACCTCCCTTTGTAAACTGAGGGTATAGCGCTCGTCCAAAGGTTCTTTCTAGTTTTTTTCACCGTTGTGCATAATCGAATCTATCAAGTACTGAGCTGAGGCTAAATAAAATAATAAATAAGTTTCCATCAAAGTTATTCATAATTTATTACTCCCAACCGCACCTTTGTTTCCTAATTTTTGAAGGTGTCGAACCTACAGGATGCAAATTAGGTGGCGCTCATCTAGAAGGCAAAAAAGGGAAATTCAGGAACAGTCAGCCGAGGCCCAGCTCTCCATTAAAAACTGACTGCCGGTTGCATCAATATTATGAACCTCTTAAGTTTCCGCATATGTGAAAGAGTTGCCTTTAGTAAAAAAAAAAGATAGAAACGTTACATGAACATAAAAAGAGAGTTACAATCTCATACCTTTGGCCATACTTTTCAGTTGAAGCACTATGCCTCCAATAATTGTGACACCAATATGTCTTCATTAGAACAACATACAGCCTTAGCATTTGCCGTTAGAAGATAAGAAACCAACCAACCATCGTGGCGTTTTTATTTTTTGTCTTCTTTTTTTGCCCTTGTTCTTGCTACCTATGCGCTGCTAGCCAGGATTTAAAAAAATTCCATCAGAGTAAGGCAAGAGAACCAGAAATTAATCAATTGGTAGAGTAACTATGAGTAGTTTTCCGGATTTTTATTACTTCCATTATCTTCATTACGTTCATTACACATAATCAGCCATTACATACCACATTCCACAGTGACTCATATCTAGTATGCTACGTGTCTGACGTTTGCATGCTCTTTGTGAAACACTTTTTGAATAAAGCTATAGCTGTGCCATTTGATACAAAGACATGTCTTTATCAATTCAACATACAAGCACAACTTCTACCACTGGAAGCTGGAAATCCAACCAACCATCGATCATGGCGTCTACTGCGATGAAATGTTCTGTTCTTCTTCTATCTTCTCTTTGTGGTTGCTGTTCTTGCCAACTATGCACTGTTGGTTAGAACATTGAAGAAGACTTCATCCGAGCTAAGATCAACATAAGAATTGCCAGAAGAAAGACGTCCAACTCAGAAAAATAGAAAACACCATCACTTCCACCATTGTCATTAACGACCACAGTCAGTATTTCACACAAGTCTTTGCAGAAGAAGAAAGCTACAGTGACTCCTACACGTGTCTTTCAGAAAGATTTTTGTTTTTGGATCACTTGATGTGTATTATTTGTGTAATTGTGAAGTCTTACGATTATCTTTCTAATAGAGTTTGCATTTGGTTGAGAATAAACCACTTCATTGCAATATTATTTTCGGTGTTCTAAATACGTTTTTGAATTTCTTTGAAGTTCTGGAATACAATCTCATTAATTTCGCAGGTTATAAAAACTTTTTAGAATTCCTGCATCTAAATCATTGGTGAAAGGGAATCAGATTCAAAGAACAGTTGCACAAAACTACCGATGCTAGTTAGGAAAGAAGAAAAAGTTGGAAAGTTTCCGTCAACAATTTAACAAGGATAATGACCGGATTCGGGATTTTTTAAAAGTTCTGGAAACTAAAAGAATACTAGCCAACAGAATTTTGCATCTGGTCGATAATATTGTATAATTCTGTTTGTAGATATGTAAAAGGTCATCTTAATAATGTTTTAGATTTTGCAAAGTAGCTTCTGAAAATGGGCATAATAATTCAAATGGTAGCTGCTAAAAACTGCAGAATCTCGATTGGCGTCTTTGTCTTAAGAATCTTAGTGTCGAAACAAATTAATGGGTTTTTGGAATTATTCGCTAAGGTTATTCAAGTTAGTCGTGTTGGATGATTTAACATAGGACTTGAAGATTCTCATTATCCTCCACTGATGAGTCCAAACAAGGACGAAACGATCGTCTGGGGGTATGTTAGTCAATGCTTGAACGAATTATTATTTGTGGGAAGACAATATGCATCTTTTAGATGTTTTTCCTTTATTCATAAGACTTGAAGATTCTCTTTTCTAAGTGGGTGGTTTCTGGTCATTAGATACTGGTGTCCACAGTAATTATGTCTTTAATGGGAAGCTATACTATATGACAGTTCAAGTCTCAGATAACCCGTTCTACCTTTTCTAGAGACTATAACTAATTTCAGTTTCAAAGTTCTTGTGGATATCAAAAGGAGGATGTTGCAAAAGTGACTTTTATTATAAATATTTGCCAACAACCAGTGTGTTTATTCGAAATGAATTTACATCTTCCCGGTGAATACAGTTATATGGACTGTTTTCAATTTGTATTGGCAGAGAACACGAAATTGCAAAATTTTTGCTTTAGTTATAAAATTTTGATAATTGAAGAGGGGCAAGGTGTCTACGACGGAGGAGAAGAAACTGATATTACGATTCGATGAGTGAATTCGTGAATATTTTTTGGTCGCAGCTACTATGTGTGCAAACAATATCTTACAAAATCTTTCAACTAAAGCACCTTTTTGGAAAGGTTTTCTGAAACCACCCACTTTATAAAAATCTAAGAGAAAGGGGAGCAAGATGTCCTAGTTGCTTAAGAATAACAACGAGTGAAATAGAAAAAACATCAAACCACTGTCCTGTGTGGGAAAATCAAAAGAAAAAACGTACTAGTCAAATAAATACTGGTTTGAAGAGCTAACGCTGCACTGTATACTAATGTTTGATTATCGGTGTGCGAATATCCACTAGATAGGCTATTTTAGTAATAGCAAAAATTCAAATGAACTAACAACCATGTCCTTGTGAAAAATACAAAATAATAAAGTCATGTTCTTGTCTTAGGAGACAGTTACGCAAAACAAAAGAAGAAATTGACAACTTTGAACAAGGAAAACACTTACACCCTGAATGTTTTGTAGGGTTTGACATAAAACATAATTACAAATATCTAAAATTGCGCGCCCCACTGACATTCAACACCTTTCATTATAATTCACTATCAGGAAATATACGAACCCTTTTCCCGCTCTTATAATTAATTTTATTGGAAACATTGAACGCAATTAATTAAACGTGAACTTAGTAGGTTTAGAGATAATTGGTTTTCTGTTTTTATTTCTGTTCCTGAAAACAAACCCATACGGCCAGAAAGGCACTTATTTGTATTTCTTATGTAAGTTTGATAAGACGCAATAAGTTTTGTGACTGATTGCATTATTTAATTCTGTTTTGTTACATGAAAGTCAATTAGGTCTGAGACTCCAAATTATGTACCACATCAAATATACATATATAAATACTACGATTGACTTCTTTTTTACTCCAATCAAATACATTATATTTGATAAATAAAAAACAAGTGAATGCAAAATGCCTCCTATATTTACTTGCAGTACTGAACAATGACCCATATAAAAAGCTAATTGATCCAAATCAGATACGTAGAGTGGAAGGATCAGAAACCGGAGACCACCGGAACGAGAAGCTGCAAGCGTGCTAATAGCTATCTCTCGACCACAGCATACTGAAAACGATTAAAAACTGGAAGTCTCTCTCTTCTTGCTGCTCTTTTCCTCGCTCTCCAATAAAATAAAAAAAGGATTAAATGCGACCACATGTACAATTTGCTCATACATGTTGTTAAGTACACTTTTACATAAATATTTTATTTAGGAGATTGTTTAGTCTAGGAAGCCAAAATTGATCCGACAGTTATTTCAGTATTTATTTGCATGAAAGAAAAAATGCAAAAAGAAAAAAGGATTAAATTGGTTTTCTTGAAAGCCTTTCCTGATGAAATGCCATTACTGAATATTTCAAAACCATCAGACTGTTTTTATTTTTGTTTGTAAGGGCGTTAACCGCATTTTGTGTGCTTACTTTTGTTATTTTCATTGGATTTCCTTTTATATCGGCAAGATTGATTTTAAAATTTGTTTTACTTTACCATACATACTCTGCTGCTTTTCGTATACGTTAACTATGTAAGAAGATGAAGATGGGAAAATATAATTTAACTAAACAAATTAATTTTTATTTAATACGTGAAGATCTAGATTTAGCAAACACAACATTCCTTCGCAAAGCATTCCTTTAATTAATTATAGTAATAAGTTTGCAAAGCTAACTTAATTTATTGCTTCATGATTTTGATTAGACTTTAAAGAGCTAAAAATAACTGTAATCAGCGCCAACATCAGGTAATTATCCAGGAAGGGGCCCAGTCGATAGTCAAATTTAAAAAGATTCGCAAAGTGAATGTAAAAAGAAAAAAATTCATAGCGACCTGTATCCTCTCTCTATTGTTTTTGATTTCCAACTATGGGCAATTAAAATAAAAATATTAAATCGATTTGGTAATAATCAATTTAAACAATCGTCTTAATACCTCATAAATATGAATCAATAATTAAAAAGCTAATTTAGTATAACATAAGTCAAATCAATTTTGGATATTTCACATGGATTTAAGTCGATATGAATAGATTTCAATCGATAAAATCGATTTAGTTTTTCTCGACTAAAAAGGTACATCAGTAAATTTATTTTGGGTCGATAAAATCTAAATTATTCAAGTTTGGTAATATCCTCAAACAAAACCAACAACATTCGAACTCTTGCTCAATACAGTGTGCATCGAACAATTGACAGCTATGGTTCTATCGGGCTTGGACACTGTTTTACTGTTCTCTTGGTCTTATTTCTCTTTATTTACCAAAACATGGCATTTTGTCAAATTTCCTAATGTTTTAAACTAAGATTAATTGAAATCTGTTTTCATCGTACTAAAATAGTTAGCCTTATATCTGCAATTTATTAAAAATTTTCTTTAAAACTTATTGTACGGAAAATAGCGAAAAATATCTCATGGATATCCAGTTGGATTTCGCTGCTGTGTGTCCTTTTGTCACTATTGGGCAGCTCAATTAAAACGTGTAGAGAGACAGACATGAGTGAAGGGCACCCAATCTAAGCAGGTTAATAACTGAAAATGTTTAGAATGGCAAGTAAAATAAAATAAGTTTGATCGTCGTTCAAAAAGATTTATGGAGCCTTGTACAGTTGAGTCCTCACCCAACCTTTGTAAATCCGTCTGCCTTGTTGGTATATTTTCCCCAACCTGTTGTATACTATGGAACATGAACTTAAAGAGCTAGAAGTCTTCAAAATGTGTTATTACAGAAAAATTTTGCAAATATTATGGTTAGAAAGATTTAACAAGCAGAGAGAATTGTCATAAAAAAAACAATGAGAATAAAAAAGTGCCAATTATTGCAAAACGACAAAATAGAAAACAAATAGAATTGAGGATGAGAAACGCTTTAAAATAAAATGGTACTTAATGTAAAAACGGATCATTAACACTAAATACAATCAAGGTGACTTTAAAGAAGGAACAGTCATGAAGCTGAAAAGACAAACAATCTAAAGGACTTCACGATACGTACGTGTACACTATCTTAGACAAGATGGGTGAGAAAAGAGATCTAAAAAAATGTAGTTACTAAAATGAAGAGTCACTAAGGGAAAAATTACCTAAGAACTAGTACCTTGCAAGCGTATGAAGATTACAAAGAAAGAAAGAAACTAACGAGGTTAAAAAATCAAAATCGGAAGAGTGGAAAACTTGAGAAAAAACTGAAGCCAAAAACTGTTTTATAAAGTTCCCAAAAATATGAAAGCTGAGAAAGGATAATTTTTCAAGACAGATTCAAGATAAAAACAAAGAATTTCTTACAGAGCAACCAGGCGTGATAAAGAGATCGAACTCGCTAGACTTATGGACTATAAAACAAAAGGAAAAGCTTCAGGAATTGATCACATCAAATCAGAGTGGTCGAAACGTATGGGAGAAGCAGTAAAGTTTCCACAAACTAACCGCAGGCGCATGGAAGCTAAACTGAGTATCCAAAAATCTGGAGTCGTAGTAATTGTACTTGGAAAAGAAACAGAAAACGATGCAAAGGCAAAGGAAAATTTCAGTGTGGTACTTCTGAAGAGCAAATTTTTATCGCGCGATATTATTTCTTAGCGAGATTAGACCAGCACTGCGCTAGTTGTAAGTTTCTTGTCATACAAACACCATGGGACAACTTGTTCTTTTGAAAGCAACTATTTGCATGATGCATTCTACAAGCGGTTTGTAGAGGTCTTGCGGCTGACACAAACCGTTCGCGCGGTAACAGTGTGAAACCTGCCTTTTGTAATAAAACACTGTACTTTTACAGACCGAGTGAATTTAATTCCGTGAGGAAATAACACCGCCCAGTATGAAAACATTTGTTTCAAACAGTACTAAGTGTACCAGGGCGGAAGATGTAATATGGAAACACAATTGAAATCAGTGCTAGAAGGTCAAGTACACGAAGCAGAAACTATACGAACGTACTGTCCAACAGCATGTCTTCAGCATTAGAAGTTTAACTAAAGAATACCTAGACTAAAATAAAGAATTAATCCTCTGCTCCATAAACCTAGAAAGAGTCTTTGGCAAGGTACCCAGGCAACATATTTAAATGACACTAAGAAAACTGACTTTATACGAAAAACTCGTCGATGCTGTTAAATCTTTGTGCAAAATCAGTTGAATTTTAATTGGAGCCTTGTGAGAATTATAAACCAGAAGCTGCATAAGTTTACAAGGCAAAAGGAAGCGCTAAGCTTGTACCTCATTATAATTCCAACTTATGAATGAAATACTAAGAAAATGTAATTAAAATCTCCAAAAAACTGAGGTAAGCTATCAGAGATTAGATTTGATTTTGATCTCAAGCTTCAAAGAAACATCTCAGAATATTCTAATCCTTTAGAACAGTAAACTTAGTTCAAATGGAATAAAGATTGACATCACCAAAACCAAGACATTTGTCATATCCTAGAACCAAAAAAGAAATAAAAGAGGATAGATCAAAAATTAGCAGCAAGATCAAACTAACAATATACAGGATAATGTACCTTCCCACGCTATTGTATGGAAATGAAACTTGAACCCCAACGGGTAACAATCATGAACAAGATAAATAAAAAACATTAGAAACAACTTCAAGATGGGTAGCGTTGGTAAAGTAATTGAAAGACGGCTTGGACACTTTAAACGGACAAGTAAGAAAGATATGACGAACTAAGAAAATGGAAGACAGGAAAACACCATACAAATTGGAAATATGTAGTGGCTGGAATATTCCTAAGAAAAAACTACACATGGACAAATGCCAGAAGATTGGCAACACATAAAAAGGTTTGGTAAAAGACAGTTATGAAACAACACCTCACGGTGGAAGCTGTATGATAAAAAATGATTTGAAAGCCCCGCTGTAACAGCATAGATACTCTAGACAAGTATAACTACGGCAAAAAGTTAACAGAGAAGATATTCTGCACAAGAAATCAGAAAAGATTGTCAGTTATAAAAATTTGTTAAAACATGTGCCAAATCAAGAAACCAAGGTACTTTAGAATTTCCAAACCGACAAACGGACAGTCTGTATGCAACACTAGCTTATCTATTGCTAAGCAAAATTCTCAAATGAGATGTACCAAAAATATATCATAATGGTTTTTTTCTAGCGTCAATACTTTTACTTTTGGTTCTAGACTGTCAGCATAATCAGTGGGCATTAATAAATGCGTAAAATACTGGAAGTATTTAAAAAGGACAAAATGTTTCTTCCAAGCGAATGCTTAAACATCTCCAGTATGTCATTTCCAAGATCGCACTTTTAATAGTAATTTGATGGTTTCGCCATCAGTAAGCTTGTAGCGATCGTTAACACCAAATTACTACGACCTAAGCGTATATTACAAGTTTGTCAATTTTATCTCATGGTCAGTTTCTTTTTCTTTTGAAAGCCTTTCTCCATTTACTTGTTAGATTGGAGCCTTGGATGGTGTGATTATATTACGTTTTGACTAACCCTGCGCTCTTCAGTATCATCTTCGATCCAAACAATCCTTTACAGATATTTAGAAATTTACTAATTAGTAGGTCCTTGTGTGGTTCAACCAGCTCCGGCGGGATTTAGTTTCTGTATCTAAGCTTCTATTGTAACATGCCTAATTTTCTCCTTTTTTGATTTGAGCTTCAGATTGGAAAATTCGTAAGATCAAGATTGAATATTGACAGAAAATGGTTGATCACCAACTATAAGCCACCAAAAAGTCACTTAGGAAGAACTAAACATATACAAACTGTTCCTGGATAATATCAATGCAGCAGCAAAGTCAGTGCATACTGACAAATTGAAGAGATGATGGATTTATAAAGTAGGCTCAGAGGAGTTTCCATTGAGGAAATGGAAGATGCTGCTCAAAACGACATCTGCAAATTCTTTGCTCAAAATTAACTGGTGATCCACCAGCATCAATCAATACCTAAAGGTATCTTCCTTTTTTCACGTGTTCCTTTCTTGCTTTCAGCAACAAGAGTAGATGTACCGTTTTTGATACGGCATGGTACCGTATAAGTCTAGTTGAAGAAATGAGTCTACTTTAGTTTTTCGTATTCAAGGTAAATTAAAATAATCTTTGACATCGCTATACCTAATTTCTAATTGCGCTCGTGGTTCAATAGAAGTAAGAGAAATTAGGACTGTAGCTAATCCGTTTGAAATCATTTTGAGTTTAATCAAAATTCTATTTAATGTTGGGTTAAATAAGAAGAACCTTTAAAACCACTTAAAAAGTTAAATATTCTAACAATCGTTTTTGCTATCATTGTACGAGATGTTTTTTTTACAGTGAAGTTACCAAACTAATTAGCAAAGTGATCGCAAAACGGCACTTAGCAGCTGCTACTAAAGATATTCAAAATAAAACAAAAACAATTTAAAAAATCAATTAAAAAATAAAATGCACTCCATGCAATAAAACCGACATAAATTTCTTCCCGACTCAAGTAAAAAAATTGTCCAGTTAGTAAGAACCTGTCCATTTTAAAAATTTATTTTCCAATTTTAGTTTCCTGTTATACAGGATCACACATTTCTTCTTAAAAATCATTCCAGATCATATCAATTACCGAAATTCAATTTAAAAAAGTTTTTTCCCACGAAACCTTTTGCAAATACCTTTCAAATGCTTTCTTGTTCTACTACTACAACTATTAATGAGTGATTTATACTGAAAAAGTCTTAACTAATATTTAGTACGCATGATTTAACGTCCATTTCCCAAATGAATTCAAGTGTGAACGAAATTTATTATATCAAGTGTACTTGGCGGGTTTTATACAGAGAGAAAGAAGTAAACGGCAGCAAGCCCACCTGAGAAGTTTTATTTAATTTTTTCTCGTAATTTAACTTTTCGAGGTCGCCAGGTCATTTACTGCATGAATTCGACTTTGTATTATCTTTTATTATTTCGCTTTTTAGCAATGTTACGTTTGCTTCATATCTACTGTACGTAAGTATATAATTTTTATAATGGTGGAGGTTGTGTAATCTAGTTGAGACGAGATTTTTATTTATAATAAACTAGTAACCGCCGTCAGTTAAATTGATGTAAACGTCTTCTAAAGTTGGCCGTATATCACACAGTAGATACTCTAATGGACTAGAGGACAATTTAACAACCAACATAAATCTTTTGAGTTTCAATAAGGTGCTTCTGGTTTATTGATCTATCGCGAAAATGTTGCGTGGGTGCTTTTTTGATGATGGTTGTTTTATACAGATGTTAGTTCTTCTTAGAATACTTGAAATTTTTTTTGATCTTTTATTGTTGAAGAATCTAGTTCTTTTAATAAATATGCAATAAATTCCTTCCTGATAACGGAACATAGAAACCAAAAAGATTTATTGTAGGAAATTCCAGGACTTTTTTTGGAATGATATGGTGTAACTAATCGAGATGACCGAATCTTCTTTTGGGTGTACGGATGGTGTTCGTTATTGTATTTGTCAAAATGTTTTGATACATTACAAGAAAAGAGAAATTAATAAATGGTCTTGTCTTTTTTATTTCAATCATAAATTTATAGGAAGAATTGCTTTAAATTTATTGTGCTAACATAAATCTAAACTAACCAGACAACACCCCAAAGGAATATCTCGTTAAAGATTAACTTATTGTTAGATTTGCTTTTCGCTTATCTTGTTTTCTGTGTGAAGGATGTGTAAAATTTTAGCAAGTTAATTTTTTCTGCAGTTTCAATGACCCTTCAGATAGTTTTTTTCCATAATCTTGAATCTCTAAAACAAATCATTTGTAACGGAACTTTTAGAATGGGTTAAGTTAAACTACTTTCTAGAAATTATTGGTGTTCTAGAAAAGATTCTATCTTCCTGACTTCATTACGACTAACTAAGTAAACATGATGTTTCCCAAAAATCATAGATCCACATAAAAAGAAAGTTGCTTGATTCTCCAAAAAAATGTGAATCTTCATGTTCAGCGGCGTACAGAATCAATGAATTGTTTTATATTCTTTGGTCCTCATGCTTCAATATATCTAAATCTCTATACCTTGAAAATCACTAAAATACTGAAACCAAGTTTTGATAAAATGTCAAATAACCGATCAATAAATGATTGAGAAGTGTCTACTCAAAGTTGTGACAAAAACTTAAGAAATTCTTTTATGAAAAACGTTCAAATGACTCAGTCTGTGAGAAAATAACTTTTCTATTTTTTTGCATCTACTTCTCCTTCTCCTTCATCATTCGCCATCAGAAAATTCTCACTGAAATGTAACGACCTACATTATCAAAACTCAGGAAAAAACTTGCTGGTTATGACCTTTGCGCATTGTTTAATTAAAAAGGAAAGATGATCAGATGACAGCACCTTACTCTCTAGATGAGTTTCACTCACTCTTAACCAACCGACCTTAAAATGTAGTATGATCAAAAAGACGTTACAAAATCCCCTAGTATTGTATAAAAAAGGGAAAAATTAAAAACTTTCTAATTTTAGAAATGAATCACCTTCGGTTGGATTTAAACTAACACCATCTAGTCTGTTCCCAGATGTTCTACCACTTAGACCACAAAGACGTTTGCGTGTTAAGTTGATAGTTTCATGGCTTGAATTCATCCTTCTAGGTTTTAAGTTACTGTTTGTACATATTTATGAGTCGAAAACTTCAAAGTCCTCAATTCCTGAAAATCAGCTACTAGCTCAAAACTCAATGTTGCAAATTGGACGACTTGTGACATTTGATAACTAATATAAACGTACAATGCACTATAGTAGTAAAACAGTCAAAGTAAACTAGGAGTACGCAGTTCCTTCCATACATTCAGCACAAGCTAATCCTTACTATCTCAATGGGATACCAACTAACTACTATTAACTAACCAGAAGCAAACCTAAGATTCATAATTATAAATTAAGCATCCAGCTGAAACCAACTGTTGTAACAAGCATTGCTACCCAAATGAGATGCTAGACCTCAAATGTCTCTTCTAACAGGTACCAATACCAATATCCAATATAGAAGCTGACCAACTTTGAAAACTTGGCATTTACCAAATTTAGTCGAAAGAACTCTTCTAAAATCACGACACTAATTTGAAAATAGCAAATCCTCTCTACTCTCTACCAGCTAAAGCAACTCTTTTAACGAGTAGCTTTGTGCCTGCCAAAGGAACTAAATCTCACAAAACACAAAACCAATCTCAAATCTAACATTAAAATATCAATAAACTTGGCCCCAGTCAAAACAATATGCCAGTATTTTCATATTCACATCCAGCACCTTGTAACGAGCAGCTCCAGAATCTAAACAAGGAACAACTTCGAGAACTTTTTATGTCTAATGCAGTTCCTGATGGAAAAAATATATTTTTTGCATTTGAGATCTAGCAAATATTGAAGATTAGTCTTATGAATGAGCAAAAAAAAAATAAAACCAGCTCAAGGCTGAACAGAACCCAAAAAGACCCTAGCAAACTCAAATGAGGGGCCTATCAGTATACCAAAACGAAAAACTAGAGGGATTTATCTAGTTAAAGCTAAAATTCAAATAGATTACACTGGCAGATGACGAAATTACTAAATCGAATAGGATAAACAGAAAGAAAAAGAAAACTAATGGGGTACTCACAAGATGTTAACAAAATTTGAAAACTGATTTGAAAAAATTCCAGTTTTAATTTAAACCACAAGGCAACTCAGGAATTGACTAAAAGGGTTATTGAATGTAGATGAAAAAAGTCAGAAGTATCTGAAATTAACTTAACATGAAGGACAAACTCTGCTAATAGGCCTGAAATTTGTAACATGATGTTATCAATTAGTTCCTCCTCTCAACTGGTTCACTCATAAATTAAAAATGTGACATTCTTCATCACGGGTCTGCGTAGATGACTTCCTAATAGTTCTACAGTTAATTAAACTTTGGATACTACAAACTTTTAGACTATTTCTCGCTTTTCTTTTATTTGATTTACCCAACCAAGCTATGCTATTAAGTACTCTTATGTCGCTTTCCTGATACGTAGTGGTATAACCAATTCTTTTTAGAACCAAAATCTTTTCTATAGGAAACATTCTGAAACCGTAACCTAAAATTTAATAGATGATAATTGATGTTACAGGCATTCATAGGGCTGAACTCCATAGCTGTATCACCATGCAATCCCCTTACGACGGGTTACTCTGCTAACCTAAAGTCGATTAAAATTGTGTCCGTCGTTAAAAAGATAACATCCGATCTCACTGAATCATTAATGACCGTATTTATAGTCAGTAATTGAATCTACGCTACGTCATTGACTGAAGTCAAAGTTGAACTCAATGCTAAAAGTACAACCAAAACTTACTTTTTAAGAAAAATCTTGTTTTCTCTATAAATCAAATAGTAAAACGATTGATTTTCCACTTTGATTATTCTAGCTGTTGCTTTATTGTGTAGCTCTGTAACCATCGCGGATGCCATTTGTTAGAAATGATGGTAAAAAGGCTACCAATCGAGTTTAGTACAAATAATTTTTCACCAAAGACCAGGAGATCAAAGCAAAAGGCTTGGTAAAAGAAGCAAAACGTGCAGAGTGAAAGGAGTTCAGTAATTTTCTGGAAGAAACATTTAGTGAAAATCAAGAACTGTTCTATAAAACTCTAAAAAGAATGAGAATCTAAAAAGTGTCCTATTTAATATATACTAAACAAAGAAGGCAAAGAGCTTAGAGATGAAAAAGGTGTTCTGGAACGATGGAGGGGATACTTTTCAGAACTTTTCAATGCCTAGATGGACGTTGATGATGTCACTGATGTTTAAGCTGGGAATGTAGCAAGCAGGACAGATTTATAGATCAGAGCTTACTGCAGCCTTGACAAAAATAAAATTAGACAGAGCTGCAGGGCATGATGCAGTGGCACCAGAGATACTGATGTTTATGGGGGAAGCCGGTGTAAACCTTCTGTTCCATGTAGTAAATCTCACCTGGAATACAGCAAAAATACCTAAGGATTGGGAGGTTGCTGTTATAATCCCAGTCTTTAAAAAAAGGAGACAACCGTAACTGCCAGAACCACATGGTAATTTCCCTGCTTAGCGCACTCGAAAAGACTTATTCACGAATATTATCAGACAGACTGGTCAAGAAAGTGGAACCCTTTCTCGAAGAAAAGCAGTGTGACTTCCGGGCCAACAGAGGAACCCAAAACCTGATCTTTGTTATGCGACAAATAACAGAAGAAGTCATTGAGTATAGGAGAGAGGTACACGCCTGTTTCATAGACCTCGCAAAAGCTTTTGACAGTGTCCTTAGTCAGAACTGTGAAGGGTACTCCGAAAGAGAGAGATCCTCATTAGGAGGATTCAAAGTTTCTACAAAGTTTGCAGGAAGTATGTAAGAACTGGAAATGCCACCTCAAGAGAATTTCTCACCACTTCGGGGGTGAAGCAAGGTGATATAATCAGTCCCTTATGCTTACGGACGATGAGATAAAGAAGTACAAAAGAGCGATGCGTCCTTTCAAGGTGGAAAACTGGCAGTTGAACCCAGTAAAGGTGTCAGTGTTTGCTTATGCGGGCGACGTGTTGTGCTTCTCACGCTTTCGGCTGATGCGCTGCAAGCAAACTTAGACACCTAGAATTGCAAAGTAGAGAACTGCGAATCAATACCTCCAAAACTAAGACCACGGTTATCAGCCAAGATCAGATTCAGCACAGGATATTCGTGGGAGAAGTCGAGCTTAAGCAGATCGAGGAATTTAAATACCTTGCAGCTGTACTGAGCGCCGACGGCAAATCCGACAAGGATCTAAATGCATAGATAGCGGCAACCAGAAGGTTATACTTTGCCATCAGTAAATCCTTTCTTACATATGAGTTCGAGTTCTGAGCCCATACCACCAGCAGATCCAGTCGGGTACAAGCAGCGGAGATGCGCCACCTCAGACGAACAACGTGTAAAACACGCAGGGACCGGGTCAGGAGTCAGTCCATTAAACTGCCCCTTCAAGTTGAGCATTTGGTAGACAGGGTTGGCAGACACAAGATACACTGATTCGGACATGTTGCCAGAATGCAAAACCACAGGATTCTTAAGCAGGCTATGGAAGTGAGGTGCAATGGAAGGCAGACTAGAGGCCGTCGAAGGATGACATGGACAGACTCCTTGGTTGCTGTGTTCCAGAGACGAGGCACAGACCCAAAAAACGCCAGGATGGTGCGGTGGTTCGTTACTGGCAGCGCTGGCGAAGCCTTTGTTTCCCCTCAACATCACGACGTTGACGCGGGACAGAATAAGTAGAAAGTAAGTACTTGAGTCTACGCTACGTCATTGACCGAAGTCAAAGTTGAACTCAATGCTAAGAGGACAACCAAAACTTACCTTTTGAGAATAATTTTGTTTTCTCTATAATATTCAAAATCAGATTTTTATGTAGTCATAAATCAAACAAAAAATGATTGATTTTCCAGTTTGATTCTTCTAGTTGTTGCTTTATTGTGTAATTGTGTATCTATCGCGGATGATGGTAAAAAGGCTATCAATAAAGTTTGGTACAAATAATTTTCCACCAAGTTGTGCCTCTGTTTTAGAAATTTAATGCGCTAAAGACGTTAAAGAAGGGAGTAGGAACATAAATTGTCTAAAAAGATAAAAGTTGATCAGTAGGTGTCTGCTAACCTATCAAAGCACATTTGCTTTTGTCAAAAAAAGTTTTAGTCAAGATTCAGATACATTTTTTGTTCAAAAAATCTTTTTTAACTAGTTTGTAGTAAAACCGGTGTGCAAACAACATCAAAATAACGAAAATTAACGGAAGAAAAAAATTCACCAAAACTCTTTATCCAACAATGCAAAAACCCTGTTAAAGTAAAATATTAAAATACTGCCCCAAAACCAATCCAGAAAACAAAATGAACTTCTAGGAGTTAAACAAAATGTTGATAAAGATGATTCTGCAATATCTATAAAAATTCCCCCTACTTAAAAATACTTAGTTAAATGGTACAACAGTACTTTAATGATCCATGTTATTCTAAATTACAGGAACATTCATTTAAAAGTTTATTACTTCTTCGTTCAATTCGTTTGTAATAAAGAAATTTGCACATTTGTTGTGCCATGTTATTTCTCTTTTAATGTTATATACCCTCGAGCTAAATTCTTTTAGTAGTACTTCAGTGAATTGTTACCTACCACAGTGAAATTACTGAAAACACGCAACTCTATATTTCATGAATAAAACTAAGATAGCTTGAAGGAGATTAATTACATCTTAACAACTTTTTTTCGAGCAATGTAATTGAATTAATAATGTAATTTTTTTCAATTTAAAAGTTTTTGTCCCTGATTTTATCTTCTAGAGACACAAGGCAAAAAAAGATACAAATTGCATGTAGCAAAATTAGAAAATAAACTACCACTAACCTTTTTTTTGTAGCTACATGCAGAAAATGATGAAAAAGAAAACTTGCTCTTTTGCACGATATATATATGTACACATGTTTTAATTAGAAGCAGGTATGCTGTATGTGTACTTTTGCTTTTCAGATTGATCTTTGAAGTAACCTTGTAGGTGTTTAATTAAAGTTTCTTAACCTACGCGTCTTGATTTTTAGTTATTTGCTCTTGTCTGTTAAAAAACCGGAAGACAAAGTGGTTCCAGTTATTTAAGAATGTATAACCTAAAACATTTTTTCTAAGGTGTATGCAGTACCTAATTCCGTCCAGCTCGAACAGCCCACCGCCTAATGAATTATTGTTTTATAAATAAACTATAGCGGCTCAAATAACTGCAATTTTTAGTTCTATGTTATCTACTATCCTTGGTTCTAAGTATTATGTTACATTCATTCCAAGTAAATAATATGTCAATTATTAGTTTTTAATTACTTTCGGAAGACGAGAAATTCTTACATTCTAGACAAATTTAGGCATTGTTTTAACATCTTTGTGAATATTTTTATTTGTTAAATCAGAACAGTATATTGAATACAAAGAATCAAGAATTTTCATTAAACAAATATAGAAAACAATGGGTGGATCGCTTACTGGTACAAAATGCGTATTTGGATAATTTATTTTTTTGAAATATAAAACTAAACATTTTATAACTTTTGATGATAAGTATGTATACTATTTATATGCGCACTGTTATACAAAAAGCTTCATTAATAAATATTATTTAGTTTTAAATCTAAACAAGTTTGAATTTCAAATATTGTTTAGGTGGCAGGGTATTGGTGCTTCTACCCTATCAAGGTTTCTACGGTACACACAAATATAGAGACTTTTCCTCTCATAAGAGTAAGAGATATTTATAGATCTTTTAGTCTTTTATAAACAATATATTACTTAATACATCTTGTTTGGAGCCAAATAGCTCCATAATAAATACAAGTGGAGAAAGATAATAAAACAATATTCTTAAGATAAAGTAAAACTGGACCTAGAAAATATATGTCTATCATTGCTTTTAGTTTTCCTACAAAACAACGTGTACGTGTGGATTTCTAAAATGAAAGCTATTACTGAATATTTTGTTTTCACTTTTGTAACGTTCACTTATGTTAATTGTGCTATATCTTTAAAATCTTTCTGCTGATGTTTCACTTAGCTTATTTCTTCAATTAGTCTTACCTGCAATTCTGCATTGAAAAATCGTGCAAACTTTAAATTCTTTCAACTCTTCCAGTTGCTGGAACCAGATTAGTAAATAACTTTTAACCAAATAATGGATAAGCATTCTTGAGACTTCTGTAGATAATACAGCTTGGACATTTGTGGCTACTTATGGGTTTACTTTAGAGAAAATTAGAAAATAAGATCAAAAATTGCTTTTGCGTCTTTTAATTACTCTGTAGTTAGAAAATGCATGCTTGGCCGAGAAAATACTGATTGCTAATTGGATAAAATAAGCTAGTCCCTTTGAACCAAAAATCGTCTAAACCATGAAAGCACTTTCCATTTCAAGCGTTTAGAAAATTTTGTTGTGAAAGCCTTAGGGACTTCTTGCAACTCTAAAAAAATATTCAAGAATATGTCTAAGAGAACACCTTCCAATTCTTCTGTTGCGTTTAACGTAAGTTTCAGGTTCACTAGACAGGACAGCATTTCTAGCTAATAAACAAAGCTAGACAAGGATCAAATTAACTCATTTATTTACGCCAGTGTTGCAATTCTTAAAAATCTTTTTATCGTCACGTGAAATTCCTAGCATCCATGAGCAAAATCTAACCTAACAGGGTCCGGACATACTGCCTAATCACACTGCTCTACAGCGCTCCTCTTCTTTTAACCTTCTTAGGGTAGAAACGGATGTGGACACTGATCGGGGTCTTCTTTGTCGAAAATGGGTTGGGCTTAGCCCTTCATAAACCTTCTCAAAAAGCTAATAACAATTATGCGTTGGGGTATACCTTAAGTTAACCTGTGCTAATTAACCAAACGTTTGTAGATTTGCAATAAGCAAGAGAATAATTATGAGATAATGACCAGATCCTGAATAATTCTCAGCCTCGACCGAAGATAGTGTTCCTAGCGGCAATATGTTTTGTTTTTAAGTTGATGTATCTTTCATAAGCACACATGTGAAATCACGTAATTCCAACGACTACTTTTGCTTATAGCGCTGTCTAAAGATGTTTATGTATTCCTTAAAATGAATAAACTTGGGTATCGTACAGTGATAACGCTTTTGTAAAAGGTAGCTTAACACCAACGGAGAATCATTCAAAATTGATTAAAGTACATAGAACTCTTTGCCTTCATCTTCAACAGTTAATGAACGAACTGCTGAATTTAAACATGGGCGTACTAACTTTGACAATGATACACGCGCAGAAACTCCAAAAACTGCAACAACAGCGCAAATCATTACATCTGCACATGATATTTACTAGATGACCGGCAAGGTGCGTGCAACAGATGAGGCTATAGGCACTTCAAAAGAACGTGTAGGTTATATTTTGTACAAAAAAGTTTCGTGCGAGGTAGGTGTCGAACTTGCTAACAGCAGATGAGAAACGCATTGGTATGAAAATCTTCCAAATGTGTTTGGAGCGTCTTAACAAGAAACAAAATTCATTTTGTGGGTCGAATCATAGCGATGGATGAGATTTCGATTCACTATAACATCCCCGAATCCAAATAACAACTAAACTAGTAAACAGAAACTATCGGCAAAAGCAAGGTTATGGCGTCGGTGTTTTTGGGACTCTAAATGGATGTTATTTATTGATTAGGTAAGGGTAAAACAATAACTGTAAAATACTATTCCAATCTTTTAGACCAGCTAGACAAAATAATCTGTGGGGAAAGACCCCGTTTGCAGAAGAAAAGAATCATTTCTAGTCATGATAACACGCCCACATATAAACGTGTATTAGCAATAGGAAAATTGAAAAATTTGAAAAGTATGAATTGTTGGAATATCCACCCTACTCACCGGATTTAGTTCTCTCCGACTTCCATCTCTTACTAATGCTCAAAGTCTTCTTTGGTGACTATCGTTTTTCGTTTAATCAAGAGGCTATTACAGCTGTAAAGGGTAGTTTGCAGGCACTGATAATGCCTTTTTGCCAATCCAACAAGTTTGAAGCCCAGGCTCTGTTGTATTGCTCTATAATCAGTCTATTACCGAACGAAGGTTTTTAGTTTATTTTCTCTAAACGCACTGAAGTAAATCTAATTTAACTGTACAAAAGTATACATGATCTCAATCTTTAGGGTCAGATAGAAAGTAATAAAGTGATAAAACGAAGGAACAGCTACGACAACAACTTGAAGCGGTGGAATTGGGGTTCCCAAAAAGGATCTTAGATCCCTTTAGGAGTCTTACTCCTCTTCAGCCTGGTAGATGAGCTGAGATGGCAAGCGTTCTCGTCAAACAGTTGTTCTTGTGCGATAAAACAAAGGAACAGCTACGACAACAATTTGAAGCGGTGGAATTAATGTAGATACTGATGTCGAAGTGGTTGTGGAAGTTAGAGAGCGTAACATAGTGACGTTGGTAGTCTTGTCACATTGTGGGTAAACGACGCGACGGAAAAGTTAAAATGTTGTCGTCGCGTTGTTGTTGATTCAAACGATCCTTTGCCGGACAATACCACCGCACGCATATTCTGTGATGGGGCAGTTAAACTACTAGGAAAGAAGGGTGAACTTTAAACTTGACGGCAAAACTGTAACCGCTATGGTGAACCTGGACTGAAACTACAGGCGGATCCTTATGCTTCGCTGTACATGAAACCCGGGTTAGAACAGAAAATGGGGCGGTTTGTACTTAGATGTTTTAAGGCCCAGTCAGAGATACACGAGATCACGGAAGTATGTGTAACCATGAAGAGCTAGTTTCTTCTAACAGGAAAAAGAACATGAAAATATAGTAGCACAATCTCACAAACCAATTACTACTGCTCTTGGATTTATAGTTGGGGTTGTTACTAATCAATTTTAAACGGTGCGTCCAAAAAGATAAGAAAAAAAATCGAATAATTTTGTCGAAGACGGCAACCCTCTAACTACTACTAAATAACTATACTAAACTACTCTACTAAATAAGTTGCTCCTTTGGTAACAGGTTAATATTAAGACATCAGTTTTCATTCATTTTTCATTAAATCATTACGGTTGCAGAAACTATTAGCAGCTGTCTCTTTACCGGGCCAAGTCCTGTAAAATGTTACTATATCGAACCATACAGGTAAATGCAACTTCCCGGTCTAAAAATGATCAAAAAGCAACTGATTTGCAAAAAGTTTTTTTTCACACTGTTGGCTGAATTTGCTATCATTATACGGTTGTTACAGAGATATTTAACTTTAAAAAGATTTACATTTTTTTATTCTAGAAAACATATCTAGGCATTAATTAAAAAATAAACTTATGTTACTAAGTATCCTGTCGAATGAAAAGGGGAATCTGGGCCACATGAGATCAATATTTATGATTACTAGCATCTTTAGTACTGGCTAGAATTATTTGAGCGTTTCGTTTTTTCTACAGACGAAACACGTTTCGGGCTTCTGCTCGCCGATTGCTGGCATATACTGTCGCCTCGTGAGTATAATATTGCAGTACTGCACAGTAAAAACTCGTTTTCTTACAGAGTATAAATTGTCCAGACTGATAAATTTTTAAATAAACTTGGTACTTTTGCTATTTATTATGCAATATTGTTTTTCAGAAATTGCAAACTGCCCAGAAAAAATATACCATTTCATTGATAAAATCTGCAAATAATCAGTTGAGTTCATATACTCGTGTTTTAGTTTTTAGTTTGGATCTTAATTATGCAAAACAAAAAAGTCATTTAAATGCACTGTATTTTAAGTATCTTTTTTTAAAATATTCTAATATACAAATGGACTTTTAACAACTTTATTTTTTAAATTTTACAAGAAATACTTTAAATGCAACAACCACATCTTAAGTTAATAAAATCCTAATAGACATTCCCGTCGCATAAAATATGAAGCAACTCTTCTGAAAGTGCTGCTTGTAAAAGAAACATTCTTCTGTCAAGTTTTGTTACATAAAAATATTTAAATCTGCAAGTTTCTAGAATCTCTCAACGTATATAAAGAAGTTTCATGATCAGCCCATTTATTTTATGGATAATATCATTCTTTTATGTTACGTACGTGAAAATATTTAACATTCTAGTCTAGATTACGTTGTTTAGAAAGAGTAACTGTAGTAGCAGCATTACATTGCAAGAAGGATTAAGATACTTCAGACATATTTTCCACTTGATCATATCCGCTGCTCTGTTTCTTATTTCTGGTGTGCATGCAAACGATCTATTCTAAAACCTTAATGGGTTTCTATTTCCTACCACTGCTACCACATAACATAAAGCAGCGAAAAAAAAAAAGAATTTAAAATCTTTCTTATTGGTGATGTTAAGTGTTATCTTTGGAAGGAATGCAACGTGTATTTTAAGATTTTCTAAGAAGTTATTGAAATAATAATCTCTCAATTAGGAATTTAGAAAACTTCCTGAATTGATCCCTAGATATATTAATTAATATGCTTTAGAGATGATGACAGAAGATAAAAGACACGAAACTGTGGTTTTTTGTAAAACTTTTTCCCACGACGGACTTTTATAAGAGAAGATAGTAAAGATTCGCGAAAGAATGTAGTTATTAATTTATTCATTCACTTTATTGAATCTTCCTTTCTTTTTATGTACGGGCAAAAAGTATTTCATAATTTATTATTATAAAAGGCTTTTTAATGTGCAATTAAACATATAATCAGTAGTGAAGACGTATGCCTTTTTAAATTATAAGATCATTAAAATAAATTTAAGAACGGAAAAAAAATAAATAAAAAATGTAATAAGGTTTTATGATAATTTGGCATCAAAATTACTTCTGTCTGTAAAAACACGCAAATTACGTGTTTCCATTATAAATTATTTATGAGACACATAAAAAATAGCCGAAATAAAAAAGTGAGGACGTACGTAATTGAAGATACTTCAACACATTATTAAAATTTTGTTGAGGTCGTTGATATTATCTTTATCATCAGGGTGATTAATTTTAGCGTAACAAGATTTTGATGTACGAGATTTAACGTAGTGTTTGTTTCCTGTAGTGTAGAAAGTTTTTATAGCCCATGGAATAAAATAGAAGAAGTGCTAGGAGTTTCATTGTCCATAGAGATACGTATCCTTCAATAATTCGTATTTTTGTTTTGCAATTTTGTATAATCAAAAACGTTCTTCCTTTTCTTTTGTACACACTCTACCATTTAAGGTAATTTGATCTTTTTGACTTCAAGTTATGCTTTTCCTTATTCCTGTTCTTTTGGGCTTCTATTCTACATAATAACCAATTGAAGTAATTGAAGTCAAGTTTGTATATGGATAATTCCAAGATAAATTTTTAAAACATTCCAATTTTGATGAAATTTATTAGGTCGACGAAAAACAAGGTATTTACCAAAAGGACTTTTAAAAAGGCGCAGTTGGCATTTTTTGTACATACTATCTCAAATCTAAAACGTCACATCATTGATTTATATTACAGAATATTTTAGCGTTTAAAAATGAAAGTAAAAATTACTAATCTTCTTGGTAAAATTATGTCTCATCCTTTAAAAATATTGCTTAAGTCACGGCTGACAGTTCAAATTTCCCCGTTGAGAATTTATGCAAGCTGCTTGCTTTTTATCTTTGATAGGTATAACTTCTGGATGCGGTCTATACTTTTGTATAACGCGCATTGAAGCCAAATTGTACTAGAAGAAAGTAATACAAGAATTTCATGTGTAAAATAAAGATAACCCGAGAACTTTGAACTGCCTCGTACAAGAACTTCAGAAATTACTACTAGTAGGATTGCTATGCGGGCATGCCAAATCCACACGGAGGAATCACCAAGAAAGTGAATAGGGGCTGTCCACAACATCACTTGTGGTGTTATTTGGGAAATCTCATAATATCCTTCAATAAATTGTGAATATATTTAGTATCGTCTATAAAACCTTTTTTCGAAAATATCTTTTGTCATTTGATTTCATAGAATATTTACAGTGGAACCTCCATAACTAGAAATCCAAGGAGCGCGATTATTAGTTCGAGTTATAGAAAATATGAGTTACGGAGAAGTACGTGCAATTAGTATACGAAGTGCAAGGGGGCGCAATAAATTTCAAGTTGAAGAAAAATTTGAGTTACAGAAGTTCGACTTATAAGAGTTCCGCTGTATTTTATAATACATGTGCGGCTTCGTCTAAACGGCCGCCTATCTCTTTGCGGTTTCTTCAAAGATCGTTGATTGCCAAGCCGCTGCGTGAATGTCCTAGAAAATCTTGTTGCCGTCTTAGTACCGCGCACCATTAAACAGGTAAGAACAGTCTGAGGCCAAGTTCGCTTTACAATGAATTAGTTCACGCGTAAATTTTCCATCGTACACTAAGATACGTTGCGTTTGTGCGTGGCTTCGGTGTAAATCCGACTTCTATTTTTTGCTTCAGCACGTTTTAAGGCGTGGTCTTGGTCTCAGGGCGTCGGACGCAAATTCAAGTGCGCGGAAGAGAGATACTGGGGAAAATTTGACTAGAACGGAGTGAAAAGTCATCTTCGTTCTATATCGAACAATCTT
This sequence comes from Ignelater luminosus, assembly GCA_011009095.1. Taxonomy (NCBI): domain Eukaryota; kingdom Metazoa; phylum Arthropoda; class Insecta; order Coleoptera; family Elateridae; genus Ignelater; species Ignelater luminosus. The sequence goes on from VTPC01090747.1 coordinate 190,959, forward strand.
TTGTTTGAAAATTTATCGGAAGTTGGTTCTGTAAATTTACTTTACGCTTGTTCTTAGCGGACTTAAATAAGAGTTTTTCGAGTGTCGAGGAAAATTCCTTATAGGTTGATTTTTATATTAACCCCACTTAGCCCAGCGAAGTGCCCGGATCGTAAATATTACAACGAATCCTTTGATTTTTGTGTTCTAGAATTATCAAATTAGTATCGACATTTTGGGACACCGAATCATCTATCAGTAAAAGAAATATTGTTTAGTGACTCTTTCGTTTTAAAGACTTATTTGGTAGTAATAGACACTGTTGTGTCTCCAATGCTTTAATTCTTAAACAGTATTTCATGTACAATTAAAACATCTTCCTTTGTGTGTGCTGTTGTCAAAGCAGGTGAAAGATTAAGAATCTTCCCGTAAGCCGTTTAAATCTCGTAAACCATAAAGATATAGCACTTCGTTCAAGCCTTGGTAACGTCTTTCATTCAACTGGACAATATTCAGCTGTCATATATCACCGTTAGATTGATGAATTTACTTGTTATTTATTTGGTTTGTGTAACGTAATCAAGTCTACTTGATCAATACATTCAGTAGGTGGTTATTGTAAAAATGGGCGTACAAGGTTAATGAATTTAGTTTTATAATAATATTTATTTATTAAACTAAAGATTTACCGAGATCAGATAGGAAACTCTATGATTTTGTTCTTAGAATCGTTACTAAATTTAACGTAACTCTCAAATTTATGCTTTAGGCTTCAATAAATAATTTTGAGTGAACTTGTAAAGTCTAATGATTTCATACTCATATGTTTTTTGGTTCCTATATCTATTCAGCCTGTTTGACTAATTCAGAGTTTTTTGTATACATTATTGTGTTGTTTATTGTCTTATCACTCCTCTCTTTTATTTGTTTATTAAATAAGCCAGAGTAAACATAAAAATATTGTTGTATTTTATTTGTGTATTGTTTAACAGCTATAAAATTAACTTATACAGGCAACAAATGTAAACCAGGCATTGGATTAGTGCTTGGCGTGTGACTTGAGCTGCCTTAATTTTCTTATTCATTAGAGTTTTAGAGTATATATAGCACGGCTGGGAGTGATTACGAATCCCGGTCATGTAATGTAAGTTTTATAATGCAAATTAGTTGGCACTTTGCTGTGACTTTGTTCAACTAGGAGCATCGAGTTTGAGTAAGTGTAATCTTTCTTTCGGGTAAATTTTGAAGAAAGTTTGAACATATAGTGTCCACTGCTATCATAGCGTCTCCGATATATACAAGGTGTTTGTTAGTGAGAAGCCACATCGGCAAACTGTTGACCTTGACATCTGGCTTTTGACGCCCATATTGAATTGTGACATTTTTAGATAATAACTGAGTTTTCTTTATTGAGTTTCTGAGCTAATTCTAGGATAAGTTATCGTGAACCCACCCCATCTTCGGCATTCGAACTGCCACGAGCGCACGCATTTAGATCTTAGTTTTGCTCGTGACAGTCTGCGGTCCGATCTTTTGAGGTTTAACCGTAGAACAGCTACTGACACTAGATAAAAGCAACAAAGTAACTCTATCAATAGCATATATTGATGATGGTCAAGGTTGTCAATATTATAGACCCGCTGTTGAGTTGATATGACCAGGTAAGACTAAATATACCGGCTGAGAAAGCCACTTGCCTCTGAGTGAAGGTAAGCTCCAAGAACCAAAAACAAGAAATAACCAAATGCCTGAGTATCTTACTTAACAAAAAGCATTCCATTAACATATATCAGTAATTAAGAAAATATCAAATTTAATGCAGTGACAATAGAAGATGCTGCATCAAACTCTACATGAACACCATGAATACCAGAATATCAATAGTTAGAGTATGTAGCCAGTGCCTGGGAGCACCAACAAGACAGCGGAACAAGATGAGAAGCTCAATGAATAGAGCTGAAAAAAATGTTTTTGTGTGTCGTAAGCGGACTAATACCACTACACCTCAAACCAGCACTAACAATGAACATTTTTCTCTACTGTTTTATCATGGAGAAACTAACAATTCAAGAACGAGGGACATCGTGAGGGAAGCGCTACTGCTACTGCTCCTGAACAGCTTTGTCAAGGATATTTTCAAGATCCATTATCAAGCTTCCACACAAAAATGTCAAAAACAAACATCAACAACAACATGTGATTAAATAAAACGGCAACGGCAAAAACCAACATCGATACTAGGAACAAATGTACAAGTGAGTATGTGACAATCAATCATGGACAAAGATCCAGTAATGAACAAGGCTGACCATACCATACGAGGTAATACAGGGGTAAGCAATTAGTTGCTTCATTAGCTCAACGTTTGAAACTCTGACGGTGAAATGATACCGGATAGAGATGTTATACAAGTAAAGTAGGATAGACAGTAACAATAGGACAACCTACCAACAAAACTAATACTTACAGTAACATGTGTCTGTGGGAACAATACAAAAGAGTTACGGAAAAAAGTCGGATAATATGGATAAAACGACTCATCATTTAGGAAAAAAGCAAACAGCCAGATAGAGAGTTAAATTGAAAAAGCTTTGCGATCCCTTATCCGTCAACAAAAAAACTTTGAAAATAATTAACCTCGATTGCCTTGTAACATTTGCTCATCTTTATTTAAGGTTAAAGAACTAATATTCTTGCAACATTGTGTGCTAGGGCCGGGTTGCACAAAGCTTTGTTTAATACTTGATCGATTGATCAACCACTTGATCAATTGATTAACCAATCAGAAGTAGTGAAATATTCAGACTTATTCAATCAGATGAGTTAACTAACTGATCAACTTGATCGATGATCAAATTATTTTTGTGCAACCGAGTGTAGGAGTAGTTAGCAAGATTTAAGCATTGAATACTTGTTGTGCAAATAAACCTTTTATAAGCAGTTGTGTCAAAAGCAAGCCAAAGAAATTTAAAAAAAACTGTTAAAACTATGCAAAAGCCGTTTGAGGAAAAACGTGATGCTTTGATCAACGGAAGTTTGTAGAAATACTAAACAACTTATACATGAAATTCAAAAAATATTTAAATCAAAAATCAAGTAAAAAACAGCAATTACAACGCGTGTATTGATTAGGAATTCGATGATTTTAAACTTGTAGACCCCGAAAGGTCTAACAGCATTTATCGACTCATGAATTGTTTGGACTTTTTCAGAATAAATAGTACATAAGCAATGATAATGAATTTCTGCTAATTAAACAATGAGATAAAGTTCTGGGAAATCCACTTTACTGTAACATATTTTGCTAGCATTTAAAATTCTACAATCTTGGAGACAAGACACCGTATCAGCTAGAATTTGCTAAACAAGTGATTCCGGCAGAAAGCTGGCCCAAAAGGTGCTTCTTATAACTTACTGTGTCATGTATGAATTTGAGTTCTTAGAAGATTCTAGCGTTTATACGGTAAGATTCAAAAGCCATATTAGTGGTTATGTGATTTAAGCTTACCTAAGAAAATTTGTAAATATAAAAATAATTATTAGAAGCCAAAGGATTAACTGATAATTGGATTATAGATTGTAGTCAAAACAATTCAAATTTAGTTGATGCAGAATGTTATGTAGAATTACTTGCAGTTATTGTTAATTCCTGAAATGCTTGTTTGATCAGTAAACTAAAGTCAATATAAAATCCCAATGATTTACTAATTATACAGAAAAATAGAAAAAGGGTCTATAGAAAAGTTAAAAGTAGCTCAACAAGGAAAATTCAAAAAGCCAACACTAAATACGCAAAAGAAGAAAAGGAAGTTCTAATTGTAAATTATCTAGAGCTAGACCACTAATTCCTAACTCAACTATTGAGTAAAAGGAGTACTTAATGCATATTAGGCTGTTGCATAGTCTAACTCTTCTCAAACTATTTTTTTCGAACTATTGTGTTACAGAACAGGTTTTTCTTGCAATAAATACAGATGCCTACATATTAAGAAAAATATCTCACGACTACCCGACCCTTTCGTTTTATTCCTATAGTCAAGACGCCTAGGGCTGACCAAATCGACCAAGATAACATATTCAACACAAATCAGGAAGCTACAATTGTTCAACGTTGAAAAACGTGAGAAGACTCAAAAAGATGCAAGGTTGGGCTCAGTTCAGTTAAAACCCAAACCTCAGTCTTTAAGAAGCGCAGTGAATCATCAGAATGCCTTAGATTCGTTAAATAAAACAAATAAAAGGTAAGAAACAGCTTCAAATGAAGTTTTTGATGATTAGTACAGTCGTCTAAAATACCAAGAAAAACCGCATTTAAATGTTATTTAAATGTCACAGGAAAGATACCTAAATTATGAAAGTTTGTTGAAGATGCGATTTGCCAGAAGTAGTAAATTTCACCTTTTTTACAAAACAAGTCTTGGTTGACATTAAAAGTTCCAGGAAGTGAATGCGAGAAGGTTCGTTAAAAACCGCAAGATTTCAAATGAGGCTAATTAGCTCAAACCGTTTCCACCCCCTGCGTGTTTACCTGTATTATAATAGCAAATCAAAGTTCATTGTTTTGTATCATAATGAAGGCAATTTTATTTAAACGTTTTTCTTAATATTTTCCACCTACCTCGCATTAAGAATTTATTGGATTTATTTTCTTTCAATTGTTAGATAATTATAGGATTCTCAATAAAATTAATATTACTGTGAAACTACAACTATAAAACAAACATTAATTATAATTACAATCCTAGAAACGTACAATTACCACCACCGGTAAAATTAAAATAATTAAAATTTAAAGCCACTAAAACAAAAGTTTTAATATACTTTCAATAATAAAACTTCAGGTCAATAAAGTTCCCCATTTGAGGTGAAATTAAAATTTAAAACTTCAAAGAAAACGACATAAAATTCGCTATCTTACAAATGTCAATTAATTACAGGGTATAAAGTTCAACATTTTACGAGTATTAAATCAACCGAATTAAAACTGAAAATTGTTTTGTAAATTAAAAGAATTCGTTAATTAGTAACAACAATGAAAGAATCGTAAAATTAATTTCAAAACTATTATTTGACAAATTGTTTCTTGTGTACGTGAGTATAACACTAACATAAATATAAAATCCACATAAGGAAGAACAGAATTGCTATTAATAAGGATGCGCGCAAAACTAATTAATCACGAGTTGGTCGTAAAACCAATATTTTTCCGAAACCATAAATCAGTATTGGGAATCTGACCTCTTCACCTACTTTGATGGTATTTTTATTTTCCTTCGACTTCTTCAGCAAACAACAGCGTGCACGTTTTAAACGATTAAATACACCTCTTTCGCATTATTTTTTTCATGTCGAGTTTCTCTGTTTAATGCGTAAACTATTGCGGTAAGGTGTGGAATAAGTTAATTAAATCATTAATGCTAAGTTAGTTCGAGATACGGTGATATTAGAGGATTATATTATGTGCCATTTGCATGTGTAAGAAATATAAATATACACCGCAGCTCCTTGTATTTATTTGCGAGAGCTGTCATTAAGAACGTTTGGCGGCTTTTTGTAGTAGAAATATGAAACTTCACAACCACAAGTATCCAGCTATTAGCAATTTCAGACATGGAGCAACATTTTAAAATCGTGGCGTTGAAAAACTCTTTAATGCCATGCAATTTTAAACTCAAGGTTAGTTAAAGTTTTAAAAGGTTGTTCATTTTGGCGTGTGCATGTGTACGAGTCTGTTCATAAAGTGGAAAATGAAGTTCATATTATGCTTGATTTCGCTATTTTACCTTATATGTTAACCTGCAGAATGTGTTTTACTTGTTAAATGCATCTCGAGCGGCAAGAATTCTTGATGCTTGATTCTATTGGGAAATATTACAATGTTACTCAAACTGTAGTAACTTGAGAAATATACATAATTATTTAAAAATACATATATTTAATAAAAAAGGTAGTTTATATAAACGAAGGGGATATGTAACAAAAATCAAATTGTTGGTAAAGTTAAAAAAACTGCCTAACAAGAAAAGGAAATTTTTTGACTTTAGTGATGACAGTTTTCTCTTGACTTTTCTACAAATTGATTTTACCGCTCTCTGTTAAAAAAAGAAAAGAATTTATAAATGTTTTATCGCAATTTGAAATTTTGCACATACCCCCTTTTAACAATGACCGCTTCAAATATTCTTAAGACAAAATTTACTCAATTAAATATTGATTGATTCAAAACTAAAACAGCCTATTATGGTTGCAATTTTGTTCGGCCAGCAAAAGAATCGGAGAACCTTGCATTTTAAGGAGCTATGCTAATATCAAAATATTGATATCTGAATGAAAAAGCAACATATGATTGAGAAAGTTTCAGTTATAGAGGTTAACTATTTGGTCGTCCGGGCCTCTTAAGCTTGAATCTGTCGAGCTTATCGGATGATTTTTGTACTACACCGGGCCGAGATCCTTTTTGTACTGACTCGGACGGACTATTTTGTACAGAGGATTGTCGTCCTGACTTGAACTGGTGTTATTTTCATACTGAACCGAAGAAGAGGATTTATGTACTGCACAGGGCCGAGAACTGACTCGGACGAGCGTAATCTTCTCATTGATCCGGAAAGCATTATTTTATTACTGAACCGAAGAGGAGGATCTTCGTACTGCACCGTAGACGAGACCCAGGTCAACTGGGTCGTTCATTCCTGTCAGACCTTTTGGGCTTGCCGGACTTGTCAAGCTCTTGGGACCTGTAGTGCAGGCCGGGCCGTGCAGGGCTATTCGTTGTACATTCATTCGTAATTTCAAGAGATTAGCAAAAGTGTCAATGAATCCATAGACTGCATTAGTTCAATAGAAATAGTGACACATTTTGTTTCTATGGTGAATAGAAAATATAAAATTGGTAGATATATGGTTTGTACTAACAACAATATTGTTGTTTTGTTTAATGTTCAATTACTTCCGTTTAGAATTTTGATTTCGCACATTTGTGTTTTTTTTTTATATTGGTTTATATCGGCTTCCATATTGGCCGATACCGATTTCACGACCATCTTAGCCGATATGTATATTGGTATCTAGCTTTTGCTGTCAATTACCATTTTGGCATTTCTAGATTGTGTTCGCTGTTTACGTCTTAGAGTAATAAATAGCAGCGGGAAAGGTTGACGCTATTCTAGATTAGATTAAGTTAACATTATTATGTTGAATAACTCGTGTCTTCGGTAGAATTGAAATTTTTTGAATCATGTGCTATCATTGTATTGATCATCTTGTCTATCAAGCCCAATGATTTTTTTTCCAACCAGGAGGTAACCTTTAAATCTTTTAATTTAAGATTTATTTTAAAATTCCAATCTGACCATTTTATATTTGGTGTGACTATTTTGAACTATCATTTTCTTCAATCCTGTTTTACTTTCATTACGTTCCAGCTCTTTTATAACTGAAGTTACATAGATTTTTTCACTTTCGTTTTACTTTAATCTATCTTCGATAGCAAATAGAATGCAGAATTTAAACATACTACTGACAAATAATTAGAAAACTAAAATTTATGTTGGCAACTGAACAGCGGTTCTTGTGTATTTTGTTACCGTATGTTTAGTCACCAGACATTTATTCAACATTCCAACGCATACAAAGTTTTTCAAGTGACTGTCTACAAATGTTCAGATTGAGTATACTCTTTTATTGAGTCACTGTCTCGATGTTAAACAATACAAAAATGCTGCAAGTTCATCATCTAAGTAAGACCAGGACCACAAAACCGTTTTTCACATCATACCGGTTGAAAAGTTCACTTGGATGTTCCTCATGATACAGTAGTTTGAGATAGGTAGATTTGAGTTAAAATCTCATGGGTGGTTGTGCAGAAACCAACTGCGTTCCGATTACTTGCCGATGTAATGAATATTATCTTGCCTGAAAACATTGTCATTTCTTGTTTGGCAATTGTTTCGTTGCGATCTCCTAGAGGTAAAGCGGCATGTTTAGTAGTACGAGGGTTGCTATTTATATTTCTGGCCTTGGCAACACTGACTGTTTCCAGGCGTCAGCTGACATTTCTGGTGTAAACTTTACATTGTTGAACATAACCTCAACCACAACATTTTGTCATTTGAGTGCGATTAGTGTTGTTTGCAGTTAATTGAAAAGTGCATTCCCTAGTAAAAAATGGAATTGACCCGTGAACACTTTCGTGCAATTATTTTTCATAACTTTCAACGTGGATTATCTCGACAAGGGTGCATCAATGACTTAATACATTATATAGCGATGAAGCTCCATCCTACAGCACTGTAAAAAACTGGTATAATGAATTCAAACGTGGCCGATGTTCACTCCAGGACGAAATCCGTGAAGGCCGTCCAAAATCTGTCGTTGTGCCTGAAAACATCGATGCTGTGCGTGAACTGATTAAACAAGATCGTCATGTGACATACCGTGAGATCGAGGCATCTTTGGGCATTAGTATGACTAGCATCAACAAGATATTACATGATCCTTTGGCCGTAAAAAAAATTTGTTCCCGTTGGATCCCGCATAACCTGACCAATGCTCAAAAGAAGGCTCGCGTCGACTGGTGCATTGAAATGTTGAAAAAAGTTGCGAAAGGTGCATCAAAGGCTGTGTATAACATCTGCACAGGTGACGAATCATGGATCTACGCATATGACCCCGAAACAAAACAGCAATCAACTGTGTGGGTCTTTCAAGACGAGCCAAATCCAACAAAAGTTGTTCCCGGAAGAAACACATCGAAGCAAATGGTTGCCCGTTTCTTTGGCATTACCGGTCATGTGGCAACAGTGGCCTTAGAGCAACGTAAGACGGTCAACTCTGAATGGTACACAACCATTTGTTTGCCAGAAGTCATTGGAGAATTTCGGAAAACTTCAAAGAAGAGGCGAATCATTCTTCATCATGACAATGCAAGCTCTCACACCGCTGCTCAAACAATTGAATATTTAACCAGCCAGAAGGTCGAGTTGATGGGCCATCCACCATACAGCCCTGATTTGGCACCCAATGACTTCTTTATATTCCCGTACATCAAAAACAAACTGGGTGGTCAACGATTTTCAACACCAGAAGAAGCCGTTTTTTGTTTCAAAACGCATATTTTGGAGCTGCCTCAAACAGAGTGGAAAAAGTGCTTCGAAAATTGGTTCAAACGCATGGAAAAGTGTATCAATCTTAATGGAGAATATTTTGAAAAACAATAAAACTAGTTTCGATCATAAATACTTGTTTTTTCATTGTTAGGCCAGAAATATAAATAGCAACCCTCGTACTGAATGTTTTTAAAATCACGTAAAGAGTGCTTTACTGCCACTCCCGACAATACCCAACGCGCATTCCCAACACCCATGAGCCTTTAACCTCCATGACCTTAGTGATTCTCGGTTAAAACAAAAAGGCTAGTCTGATTACTTTGTCTAATGCTCTAAAGCTAGAGTGCTATCTAGAGACGATTTAAATAAAATTAAATGCATCTTGAGAAATTATCATTTACTAACCACCAAAAAACTAAGAAAGTTCCTATAATATTTTAAAGCAGAATTTCGTAGATGTCGCACAACAATCTAAATAGCTTGGGTACGCCCCCATTACAAACCGAAGTTAGAGACAGGCGAAGCAAGCAGCCGCTTGTTATTCGGATTCATATGTTGTTCTTTATATGACGTGGAAGAATTTAAATTTTCCACCCAAACAGATGACCAGAGTGCACGCGAAGGAATTTATCTAGTTCTTTAATGTTGAATCCTGTGCACTCTTAAATTAAGCTTTACAGCAAAAACCGATAACTTTTAATTAAAAAACTGCTGTTCCTAGGCTCAAGTCTTGAGTTTAGGTGTATGACATATAACAATATTTCCGCCTTTGCTTTGTACTTATAGCGTTACAATATGCAAGTTCAGATTTATAATTTGATTTTAAATGGAAATATAATTCGGAGACGTAAATTGCAGAAAAAAATAAATACTGGCCTGGAGCATAGAATCCACTCAAAGTTAGAATTTATTACGTATGAACTCAAATAACAAATGCTGATAGTGATATGTCAGCTATAGTAATTGCACGTGCCCTAGAAATAATTGATTAGTTTTAATCACGTTTGTCCAGTCTATGTTATACTCTACAAATATTTTTTGAATTCACATATACATAAGTGACCTTTCATGTTAATAAAGAATGTTAAGTTAGATTTTATAGTTGACCACTATACATTAACTAAAATGTTTATGAATGAAAAGTCAAGGGAATGACGACGGGCTGATAGGTAAAGCAAATTCACTTCTATCGAAAATTGAAATATATGCCATAGTATAACCAATATAATTAAAAGAAAAAGCTGAAAGCGTATTCCTACCACAACTGTTTTATTTTTTGCCAAGGAAAATTGATACAAGACGAATGCATTAGAATTTGATGATCTTTGATTCCAAAAATCCAAATAACAAAATCCCGTTCTCTAAAACCTTGCAAGTGATTTCTTCGGTGCAACTAGATTTCGATTAGTGGTAAAATTCAAAATAGTTGAATGTGTTAGAACCAAAACCACCTAACTGACATTTTTTGCTAAAATGTTTTATGTGCAGTTTGTAGTACTATTACAAGAGCCACCGACAGAAAAAAAGACCTGAATCCTAACTTTTTGTACCTTTGGCCATAGGAAGAGACGTACCTGTCTGGCGTTCCGAAATTTGTATTATACAAACTTCCAATAATATGCAACCAATTTTCAAGTCTTAATATGCATTTTAAGCATATTTATAAGATTGTGAACTTTTTCGCATAAAATGTTAAGTAAAGAAACAAAGACCACACTGGTCTTTTTGGCGTTTTGATTTTAAGAATTACGATAAAAAGACTGATAAAATGACGTAAATTTCAAGTGGTTGGGATTTGGTACGATAAGTGACATTTTCCATTTACGGTTTTTCGTGTTTTACATGGAACCGCCCATGTCTAGCGTTATGGGGTTTTCACCAAAGTACTTGTACTTGGCATTTATCAACGTCAGATAGTTAGGATTCGTGAAAAACTAGACTTTTTCATAATTTCAACTACGAGCGTCCATAGCTAATTCGTTGAAATTTTCACCAGAGTATCTAGGTACCTTTCTGCGCCGATGTATAACAACGCCAGAAAGTTAGGATTCAGGTCTTCTTTTTCTGTCAGTGGCTCTTGTACTATATGGAAGATTTTGATTCAGTGGTAAAAGTATCAAAGCGACATCTGTCTGTGTTTCCATGTAGTGGCTAAGTAAAAAAAGTTATCTGTGTGGAATAATTCATAAGCAGGCAAACTTTGAACTTAATTATCTTAAAATGACATTTTGGTTCTAACCCCTTCAATTGATTGTCAGTGATAAAAATCTTGTAACTAAGATTTCCTGCAATATTCAAATATTTCATGTGTATATACAGCTACACGAAATGCGCGTACGTATGAAGGTTGAAGATTAAGACTGCAACAACAATTTTGTGACTTAAATCTGAAAGAACCAAAATACTTTGGAGAAATTTGCAGTTTTAGTTTTCAACAATATTTTAATATTCTACCAAACATGACATATGGTCATGTATTCTCATATTTAAAAAAAATTAAAAATTCACTTATTGGTCTTTTTAACGTTGTCATTCATTACAGTAGTTTTATGAAGACATTGATCTTTCTTTCTGTAAACAGAAATAAAATAGAACATTAGCTGTTTTAGAATAAGGAGTTAACATTAACAGTCCGAAATATCCACAAATTTACATTAACCTTTTAGATTCAAGCCACAGAGTTAATTTCAGCTTATCCAACTTGATCATCAATGTGATTAAGTTTTAGACATGATAGATTCTTCATAATCGCATATTAAACTGGAATTAACAAATCAGAGTTGAAGGTTCTTAATGATGAGGTTTTAACGGTTTATGAAGCTTGGAAACAGTGCCTAATATTTTACAAACGTGTATGACACGCGTTCTCGTTGAGAGCTTTTTTATGACCCTTTCTAACTATATAACAATTGTTAGCAATTGGATAACATTGCGTAATTTTTTGCAAAAGCAGTGGTGTAGCGATTGTATTTTATATCTTTCCCTTCATTTCTGATTAGCTAACCAAATATATTGCACTCCCATGGAATAGACCACCGTATGGAAACCTTTTCGGACGAGCTGTAAATTAAATTCTGTTCTGAGGTTTTCTTTACCTATAGGCAAGAAATTCTGTAACAAAATAATCTTTTGGAAGGGAAGAGGGTAAGTTTTTGTTGAAACACAGCGGCAGGTATCATCATTGCTAGATTATCTAGGCCCGTGTTGAGATAATTGATTACTGAATATAATGAGGAAGTTGAAGCAGAGTTTGTTTTATAAAATCTTTATTTTTCCACCAACAGAGAATGCAAGTGAACATTCTGATAGCTTTCCAGGTATTCGGTCTCAAATTGTCAAGGAGTTAACATGTAGTGCTTTTGTGTTAATTTATAAAACGACCTTAAGTCTTTTTGCTACCAGAGGAAGCGCGTATTCTAAAAAAGGATTTCATAATTTTTTTACATACATATATCATGTTGCCAGTTTAGTATTTTAAAATACGTATTAATATTGATTTGTAGATAGTAGTAAAGCATAAATTAGCTTTTCAAATAAATTAAACGAAAATATGATATTACTGTCGCGTCGCATTGCTTACAGCTGGTTTCTCAATTGTTTTTTATAGATCTACAGGAAGGTGGTATACTACTCATAACTTTCAATGTTTTCCTACAATCTATTAGTTGGTTTTTCTGTTTTCTTCTTTTTAATAGGTTTGTTTTGGGGTAATGACGAATAAAATAATTCTTTACATTTCATGACTCTTAAATTAACACTTAGTTGGATTTATAAATAAATTAAATTTACAAATTATATTCCTTCGAATTACCAAAGTTTTTGTTATCAAAAGCAAACAGCGAAAGGAGAAAAGACGTCTTTAATCCACACAATTGAAGAAATAGCAAGTTAAGTGATAGAAACATTCTCAGGTATTCTTGTGTTGTTTTAGGTTTATAGCTTCGTTGCGATTTATACATTATTTGACTAGCTTTACAGTGAATTAGAGTAAATTTTGTTAAGTTTATGCTTCAGTTGGATTTTTACTAAGATAGTTAGTTAGTTACTTCCAAACGCAAAAGTACTAACATCGATAAGTACTTCTAGTCTTGACCAATTGATTGTAGTGTCACGATCTTCTTGATGTTCAAACAGAGACTATATGTGGCAAAGAAAACCAACAAAACTGACATTTGTTGTATATAACTTGTAGGCAGTTGAAAAATATATAAACATACTTAGAGAGACACGTGTGCGATCATGACATTCATCTACAGGTTTTATGATGGACATCAATATATTTAACACGTTCGTAAATAAATATATAACGGGACAGGTTCTTAGTATTCTGAGGGCTGATTCCGTTAACTTTTCTTCCAGGCTTGCCATTTGTTTTACGATTAGCAAAACCTATTAAATATTGAGCAAGCTCGAATACTGCAGTAACTGGATTAAGTAGTTTAAAAATCTTGCATTTTATTGAAGGTAAACTTTGGAATTTTACGTTGAATTATTTCACCAGCTTAAAGCGAAATATTTACTAGAGAAGAAAAAGTTGTACTTGTAGTTAATATTCCTCTACAATTTTAAAATATTGACACTAAAAATGAAATGTATTATTCGATCAAATGACGAAGTTGCTCTAAATCAAGATTATCAATAAACTGAATCAGTCAAACGCTTTTAAGAGTCTTCTCCAAATAAATCTTCTTCCAAAAGTAGCTCTTTTTTATTGTTAAATGAGTGGTTAGCTCAAGGCTGAAGGTAACAATCTTATAATATCTTAGATTTACTAAGTTATTCCTCCTAAATGCATATTATAACCTCGAACACGGACATTTCAACTTATAATTTGTGAAAATTGGAATGTTTTGCGTTTGCTCATTTTTAATTTCATCAATAGGAACAATGAAAACCAGCAAATCTACTGAACTGGATAAAATCGAAACCAGGTATAAATAAAATTATAGGTTCTATTGTAATCCAGTGTTTGGGACATTAAAGAATTCTCATCGAAGTTTAGACGACTACAAATTAGCATTTTAATGAAAGTACTGGCGCACAACTGAACCTAGATATTACGACGCGGCGCTTCAACTCCTTCGATAATAATACGTATTTGCAAAAGCATAACAATATCTAGATATTCTTAGATTTTGACATTGAACTAAAACCCGTTTATCTTTTGCGTGCGAGTATTATTTGTAATATTCTTATTGTAGGGGTTAAAATCCACCTTAATCCTATTATAAAGCTTATACTTAATAACCATGAAAAGCGGATTACATTATTTCATTCTGCACCCAACCAACAATAATCTTTAAGTTTCCTCTATGTTTGTGAAGTTTAAACAGAAATTTAGATAATTTTGTTCAAGTTTCAATTATAAAATAAAATAGTCAAAATTGTACCGTGTAGGTAAGTTTTAAACAATTTTCTGTGTAACATCCACAGTATTTTATTATTCAGTTCATGCTTGTAATAAAGGAAGGCGTACATGTTCCACTTTAAAGAGTATTTTATAGCCGAGAGTAATGGAAAAGCACGTGTTCTCGTTACTGATAACTTCTCCCATTAAAGTCACTTCCCTGTTCAGTTTTTTTTTTTATTATAAAAGGATATATAATACCTATAAAATGTATTAAACGTTATCCAAATTTAATTTAAAAAGTTTAATTTATGTATAAAGACGTAAAATTCTTCCATTGTTCTTTGTCCGCTTAATTATACAGATTGGTCGTACGTTATAAATTAACACGTTATAGCATTTTTTTACAGTAATTAAGACAATTTAGATCTTTTTTCGTTGTAATACGGTATATAATACACACTTATATAAATCCTTTGTATTAAGAATATTAAAAAGCTATATAAGTTGTTTAATCTAAAACACGAGCTATTAGTTTTACATTAAGGAATTAACCTTTACTTTGCATTTATTATTATTGCTGATTTTCATTAATTTTAATACTCGTAATAAGCTTAATTTATTGTGTTTTCGCTTCAGATGCATATTAAACAGTACTTATCTAGGAAATTATTGTTTGTTTATACACACAGATAATTAGATTTCGCGTGAGAATCGAACCCACATAATTGATACGAATTAAGGCTCTATCGATATCGAACGAGAGAGTTCTTCCTTGATTATCACGATTAATGGTACATTTAAAATATATTCTCACTCAAAGAAGAATTTGATAATGCAATTGGTAGAGCATTGATGCGGAGTATCAACGATGTAGGTTAGATTTGTGTATACAAACAATAATGTACTCTAATATTATTCAATGGGGCTATTTTCTGCAAGTCAATATAGTTTCTTTATAAAAAAGGATCAAGATAATAGAAGAATAACCCAGCAGAAGTTTTGATCATTACGAGATGTAAGAGATATTGAATCTAAGAAGTTATTTATCCAAATGAAAGTCATTTTCGAATGGAAAGGCTAGCCATTCGTAAATCATACATTGTACTCACCCTACTGGTTTTCTTCCTAGGAAAGAAAATAAGGTTTTGGAGAAAAGAATTATTTTATTACAACCGTCTTGTTGTACAATTCTACTGATTGCAGCAGAATCACTAAGATCGTAGACTGTATTTATTGTGCTGTTCTAGCATAAAAACTAAAACAAAAACTATTTAATTATTTATAAAAAACGTTTCAAAAAAATCTTCAGACTGTATAAATGACAGTCTCTCATTCTCACATGATGCAACTGAATCCAATCCCATTGCACTGCCTATGTTTCTATTGATATGAAATTACCTTAACTGTCTTGAACTTCATCACTGTATTTCTAGAAACATTAGTGAACGAATTCAAAAACTTCCCTAAAAGTTCCCTAAAATCTTGCTCTGCTCAAGAATAAGTGATCGATGTGGCTTGTCGTAAGTCGTCGTGAAGTTGCTTTTCAGTCACCCATCGACTACTAGATCGCTTCGTTTAGAGCACAATCTTGAAGGTAATCAGGTAGATTTAGTCTTTTGTGTCAAATTTAAAACTTGATCTATAGTTTATTTCAAACAATCATACAATAAACACAAACATCGCGGGGAAAGCTTGGTCAAAAGATGACGAACTACCGAGAGACCTTTTATTGTTAGGGCAAAACTTTGATTTATATTGATTTGAAGTCAATACAGTTACTCAGTTTGAATATTCGTGATTTCTCACACGTTTGGGATAGCTTCCTAATTAACTTCAATTGTAAACTACCAAATTTATTTTGGCAGCTTACACTAATTTTCAAAAGATATTTTAAAATCATTTCTGATGCAGTTTGTACAGCTTGAACTCGATTTTTAGCCAAACTACATGAAAATTGGACTTTCTCTAATTAATATTACATGGAAAGTTTCATGTGATCATCTTTGCAACATTGGGAAACCGGGAGTAGAAGCGCTGTAATTAAGCAACAGCCTATCTACCTACCCATTCACAACTGCTCATTTTTTGCTCATATGCGTCTGTTAGATTTCGCCGCTGAAGGTCACAGCAAAATGACCAAAATCACAGCTACGTGGTATATACCACGCCGGAAAGTTGAAGCTTGGCAATGAGTGCAGTAGGTCGATTTTAGTGTAGTAAAGCTTAGCTTTTAAGAATTACCAACTGCATTATATTAAAAAGCGTATTGTTCTGCTGTAGTGGTAATGATACTAATCATTTCTGTTACATTTTAAAGCATTCTTTAGAAACGAAAATTTAACTAACAATGCTAAATCTTCCACTAATCCAATGTATTGTAGGATGCCAGTAACGCTATCTAAGATGAACCATAAACGTTTGGGCCGAAACAAGCAAAATCGACGGTGTTGTCAAATTACACATTAAAGTTCAAGTATATTGAAGAAAAACCATATTCCAAGTCCAAAAAAATCTGAAAAAATTCACATCAATAGTTGGCATAGCACACAGTCCCTACAATAAAAATGAAACTTTTTTCGTTTAGTTTTTCGAAAATTGGGAAAAGAATTTAAAGAATCAATGTTTTTTTTCAATTTTTTTTAGAACTCTGCCATGAAATTTTTTAAGAGTTATTATAAAACGGTTTGAAAATGGCGCAGTCGATTCTTTAATGTAAAAACTGGATTTAAAAATGCTGACTTTTGCAGGAAATAAATTTTTCAATCTTCCCAAATTCGAAATCGACTGTAAGATTTTCCAGCATAATACTTGGACCTCAAACAAGGTTATGGCAATATCAAACTTTATTGTTTCGATAACGGGAGGCAATAAGCGAGTCGGGTTTGTAAATTTGTAAACAGGAGATCGGTCAAGAATTTTGCGGTGAAAAACAAAAGACAATTGCAGATTCTGGACATTGTTGAAAAATGACAAAAAATACCAAACATTCATCGATCGTTATGACATTCGTATATGTGTCAAGAAGCCTCTAAACAAGATTGGTGCAAGTGCAGTTTAGTTTTTTTTTATTTTTTAACTCCCAATCCTGCATTAAGGAGAGGTGTCTTTTCCGGCATATCTCTGGAAAAAGTCTTCCCATCGAGATGGATCTTTTTTGTCGTAAGTTGCAGCTAGTGATTTAACATATGGGCCGACTTCGATTGTTTTTTCGTTTAGATATTTCGCAAACTCAAATTTTGTCCACCTTTGAATCTTCGTAGTTGGCGGCAATCGCGCTCTTTTGCGATGTTTTTTTGTTTGGATTTCCAAATTTCCAAAAAGCCAAACAAACTTAACCGTTTTTAAATAATTGAAGGCAGCACGATAAAATGGTGCCTAGGAATAGATTTCATCTCGCTAAAGAAGAATCTAAAACAAAATTGCCAAAATCAATCGGCCAAATTTCATATCCATTGCTTATTATCGACACGATGGCGTGCTGTTTGGTTGTTTATTGATGATTAAGAACGAGTAGCCTATTGAGTGATTTGCCTTGACGTATAGAACCTAAAATTTGTTTTTATTAATCAAGATTTTGTAATGCAAGTTATGCACTAAATCTATTGGAAACAAGAATACCTAATTTTGATGAGAAAAAGATTATTTTTCATTACCAGCGGCTAAAAATTATTTGCAAGTTAATGTATAATTCGTAAGTGTATTTAAGAGTTTATAATCGAACCGAATCAAAATGCAAAGCAAAAAGTATAGAAAATTACTGAATATATTGACTTCAAATCGATATAAAACAAAATCTTTTGTCCGCAAATCTTTTTCCCACATTTGTTTCATTGTGTTATCAATGAATGTTTGATGTTCGGATAATCGAAAATTTCTCAACCTTGCAATACTTCAAAGATCATTAAAATTGGGCAAAAATTATCTAAATGTTAAGATGGAAATTAAAGTTTTTATTTTCCAATTATTTCAGATGTTGTATGAATAGAATTGATTATAATTTCAAACGTTTTATGATCTAAGACATATTTTAAAAGTCTTGAAATTCATTTTGAGCAACTAAATACTTATTGGCTCAGTTTGTTGAACTTTAAGTGTTCGTGGGGATATTCTTTTCAGAATAGGCCCTAGCAAAAAAAAAGTTGGTCCAGCGAAGTTGAAATATCATTTCCAAGTTTAAAGTAGTTTTCATCTTTAATGCTATACAGAATTACCATGCTGAAGCAACTGGGGTAGGTTTATATAAATATTCATATAAGCGATGGAGTGTCTTTTATGATAAACCCTTAAAGATTAAAAAAGCTAGAGTTGCGGTGGTGCAAAACCATTTTGTAAATAGAAAAAGGTAAAGAAACTGAGAAACCAAAGAACCTAATATTACTATCGTGGACTTTCATTTGGATAACTACAAGCAGAAACGACACGTGCCCGCTTTTGCCTAATTCCGTGTTGTGTCCAAAATTGGCTGTATAAAGGTAAATCACATCACACTGCATAAAAGTTTAATGTCTCTGCTACGTCTGAATAGTAGCCGTCGAATATACAGTGATGACACAAATCCCGAACTTGGGTGCTGCTGTTTTCAAAGGAGAAATTCTGATCAAATAGTATAGTAGCAGACGATTCTATTTTTGTAAATTCCTTTAAAATGTTTATGTATCATTTTCCTATAGTATACTTTAAGCGATCTATGGTATAAGTTGGAAATAAATGAGGCCAGTATTTTATTTGGCAAATCTTTGAGTAGCATCTTGTTTTTGCAAGAGCAAAGCATAATGTTTTTTTCAATTCTCTAATGAGTGGTACAAGAAAGGTTTTGAGGTTTTTGCTCTCTTGATTTAAAAGACAAACAGGACTCATCTTGACAAGGACTTAACTCAATTTTAAATACAAACACCAAATGAGCAGCAGCGGCGCTGGCGACGCGTCTGGGCTCTTTGTTCATCAATGCTGAAATAACGATCTTTCTACAAAATTGAGAAATGAATGACTTAGCCGTACTTACTCTTTGGCTTTATGCAAAGTATCCAACTGCCCAAAACGTCCGTGTCGGCTATGTTTTCTATTACCAGGCACCAACAACTTTCATATTCCAGAAAACACAGAAGTACATACTTCATTTATTTAGTGAAGGCTGTTAGGATCAAAATAAGAATCATATCCTAATTCACATGTTTCTTGTTTTAACTGACAAAGATAAATTCTCAACAATTATTTATTTTTCCCACTAAGAAGTCACTCTTTCTTTCCTGCAATAGAGACTTCGCAATGGTAAAGAATCAATTGCAAAAATTTAATAAAATCTTTACGGTTTGTCAAAAAATTGAATTCATTGTAACTAGTAGTACATTAAAAACATTTACGGCAAAGGAGACATAATAGACAATAAATTTCAAAAATTGGTAACCAAAACTGCACAAAAAGACTACATTTCTGAGGAAACAGTTTTATTCTGCTTCACTTGATTATGCTATACAGTAATTAAATTTTTACTTCTGAACGCAATACCTCATTGGGCTTGACATGACTTCACAGAAGTGTACGACAAATGTGTTTTCTCCGTTTTCTCGAAAATTGCCCTATTGGACACGTGTCGTTTCTATATATACAATATAATACAATCATTTACTAATTTTAAATCAATTTTTAGTACAACAAATAGGACGAATCAAATAATGGAATCTAACCTAAAGTTCTATTGTGGGAAACTTTCAACATGTTGTTGAAGTGGGCATTAATATAAGACGTTACAGTGTCTAAAAATTCAGTTTCAAGAAATGCAGAAACGCAAAATTGATTTTTGGGTTAAGAATGAATTATTTTAGCATCATCATCACAAAAATATTTTCTTTTTATTGGATGTTGGGCCGGAACGCAGTAGTTCTAAACTCACCTTCTTTTATCATTATCGCGCAACTCTGGGTTTTATATTCTTAAGTTACTTAAGACAAATTGGAAATTATCTAAAAACAAATTAATGTTAATCAGTTACCCATCGTTATTACTTTCTCATATTCTTTCAAAACTACGTCTCTGATCTTAGTAATAAAACAGTCAGATTCACATGAAGATATATTTAGACAGAGCCTATGGCAAAAAGAAACAATAAAATTATGAAAGTATTGACCATCGGTTTTTAAGACATCTATTTCGATCTTGTTTGCTTTCATCAGTAGAGAAATACGACGATGAGTGTAATGGAAGCTGATTCCTATATAATATGTAAGAAGTTATTTGAATTATGTTGCTTCGTTTCAAAATAAAAAGAATATTATTCTTGTTCTTTCAGAAGACAAATTGAATAAATATGCGATCAAATACTTTTACAATAAAGCGAAACTGATTAAAAATCTAAAATTCCATCTCATACTTGTTTGATCATATCTGGTAATAAATACTACAGCAAACAAAATGTCTCAACTTGAAAGTGCCAACAAATCGTTTATTTAATTTTTAATAGAAGACCCTCTGCAATTGATAATATACGGCCTTGATAAAATAATGATACTACATCTTCTATAATATAATTATAGTTAGTTCCAATAAAAATATTTATAAACAGTAGCTAATTTAGTTAATGATTAAGAAAATACCAATATTTCAAATGATTAACTTTAAGCGTTAAAACTATCTGACCTCCACTTGATATTATCGCAACACATAAAAGTGGTCCCTAAAATAAGATCAAAGTAATTGAAGGCCTGGATTGCGGAAGAGGTAAAAGCACTTATGTAAGTGTGTGCTTGACAGTAGTTGCTTATTACCGGAAACAATCGCTTAAACGTAACTTCTTAGCAGTTAACACAAAGCTTGCGTAAAAAAACCTTCAGCTGCTAATTGAAAATTTCCAATTCATTTTTAAATTGAATTCCTTTTTCATGCTTTTATTACGAAGAAGAAATAAATTCTTGAATGCTGCATATTTTTAAAAAACAAGAATTTTAATTTAAAATTTTGCAAAAGTAAAGCACGGAAAAGGTTTCTCACAGCATCTGGCATTGAAATCACAACGATACTAATTGTAATACAATCTTTGTTTAAAAAAAATTGTAACAAATATAACTGTCACGTTTATCTCGTTATGCGATAATAAAAACGGATGAAAAGTTTAAAAAATAAATTGTAATAAAAATGGGTTAGGTATGATATACAGTTACCTAATTTTAAGAAGAATAAAATTTAGGAATTTTATTACCAGACGTGGTTATTTTTAAAAATAATGAGCTTTTTTTGGGATACACAAAAACCGTACCAGTTAGATCACTTTAACTAGACAGAAATTGCATGAGTGTGCAACAAACTATAGAAAATAAAAACTTATGTGCATCTGGGAAAAAAAGTTAGCTACTATCTAAATTTAAAAATATTTACCTGTTAAATTCCAATTATTTTTAGGTTGAAATATTGTATTAGAAAAATTATAACGGTTTAAATTGATATATACCTGGTTATTCCAATAATTCTAGCACTATTAGGTTTTTATAAACCGCAAGAGATAAAGAGTGGTTTAAATTAGTAAAAGAATGTACATTTTGAGCTACCAAAGAATGAAGCCTAATTAAATTTAATTTTTAGAATATTTAAAAAACTAGATATCTTCAATGGTTATTTTCCATAAGAAGGCAAGAACAATCAGTTTGAAAATCTTTGATGTTACTTAAGGGAAAACAAAGAAAACTGAGATCATTGACTAAACAGATTTTTGTTGGTACATTAATTACATTAATAGTTCAGTCTTGATATCATCCAATTAGTATAAACAATTAAAGGGTTTATCGACACATGATTTCTAAAGACATGGCGTCAAGACAAACATCTTTTGAAATTCAGAAATTCCTAGCAGTGATAAATTCAATTCTCAATCAACCAAGATGAGTCTTCGATTTTGAAATAAATTTTACATTCACTTTTCTATCCTCCATTAAAATCTTCACAGGTAACATTTTATTGGTGAATATCTGAATGTTATAGAAAATAGGAAAGATCAGAATTCGAGAAATTCTCTTTGGTATGATGATTTGAGGGCTGCATTGGTCACCAGTGTCGGTTTTCAATTTGTTGTTTAAGTGAAATCCCGTTCAATGAGTTTCACAAGTCACATTTTCCAAAAATCGATTGAGAATCTTAACAAGCAAAACGTCCACACATCGGTTCTAGTGCAACCAACATATTATTGTACTGTTACGCTTGAACTTATAGTACACGATTGTGTTTCCTGTGATGTACGTCAGCTTCACAGGATTTGGTGCCCGTTTTCATTGTTTTTAATAAAATAAAGACGGCAAAAATTATTATTCCAAGTGCATAAGTCTTGAGACAGTTCTTCCCATTCGTTTTACATAACAGCTATTTTCTTATAGTCGTCAAAATGTGATCCCAAGAAAATGGCTTTGTGGAAAAAAATTTGTTATTGATCATGAAGTTCAAGGTGGCATAATAAAAACTATCGTTTATGTTATTTTGAAACGCAGGAAACAAAAAATGGTAGAATCTAATTTAAACTGAAATTATTGCCAAAAGGTGTACAAAAGCTGAAGGCAAGATTTAACGAGTTAGATTTTGTTGGGAGGCTAACATATTCAACTGTCTGCAGCGTAGTATCTCAAAACTTTTAGATACGTTATATCTGCAGGTTACTAGAAAGTAAAAATGTTTTTCCCATAGAAGAGAATCAGATATTCGTTTTAGCAAGTCTTATAGGCATTTTAACATTGCATATCGACGCTGATAAATTTTAGATTAAGCCAAGTTTACTCGGAAATGGGACATGCTACAAAAACATGCAAAAGTAACTTCTTTAGCTTACTTACTTAAGTTGTACGACGGCAATGAAGATGCCGAGTTGGTTATGAAAAATTACATAAATGATAAATTAATGATGATATGCCAATAAACTAAATAAAGGTAGTAAAGAAGGCAGTGTTAAGCGTAGCTCAGGTCAGTTAAGATTGAAATCACTTCTTGCAAATAATATTTGATTAGTTTGTGTCTATTCTATTGATTTGAACTCAAAGAAATGCTAAATTACTTAACGGCACGGCATCAGCAGTTTTGAAAAAGAATAACTCAAACATGTATCTCATCAACTAGGCCAGTGTCTAAGCTTTTGATATTATTTTCCAATAAAATTTCAGAATTTTGATTAGATGTCTTCTAAGAAACCTAAATTTCTTGATTCAATCGATTATCCAAATCGTTGGCATGCTATTAGTTTCTAGTTTCCACATTTTTCGTTGAAACTAAGATTTAAAAGAATTAGACAATTGACCAATAAAATCTATTAATTATTAACGGTAAAATTAGAAACGTCAATTTTGAGATTTTTACATTTTGGGCATTGAAATAAAGACTCATATAGAAAACTTTTTTGTTTTTAAACCTCTTGAATTCTGACTTCTCTTGACGAAAGGTACCAATTAAAAATATTAGAATTTTGGTGGGCACCTCAAGAAATGAATATCTGATTTAATGGTCAATTTTTAAGTTCCTTCGAATATTAACATCATTAGTGCGTACGATTTACTTTGACAAACTAAAACTATAAGAATTTC
Source organism: Ignelater luminosus (assembly GCA_011009095.1). Classification (NCBI taxonomy): domain Eukaryota; kingdom Metazoa; phylum Arthropoda; class Insecta; order Coleoptera; family Elateridae; genus Ignelater; species Ignelater luminosus. The sequence continues at coordinate 214,943 of VTPC01090747.1, forward strand.
CAAAAATGTATTTTTTTTTGAAAGGTTTGGATGCCGTTTCAGATAGGTAAGCATTTTGGTTACTTCTTGGCAAATCTCCATAAATTCCTCAAATCTTAAATTCAGTTAGGTTCAGTTTTGTTCATTTTTAAACTTGGTTAGCATTTATTTGACATTTTTCAAAATGATATGAAGTTTCTAGAGCATTCTGTAATTTTACAGAACTTTCAACGGGAATAATATTGTATTGTATAGCATAAACTGAATTTTTAAATGTATCTATCTATCTATCTTTTATTGTATCTCATGGTGTTCTACTGTAGTCATGTAGCATTAGAAAGTCGGCCAGAAATTGCGTTTACGTGGTAATGGATACGCGTTTTTCTTGGTCGTCGATAATCAACGCAAAATTGTCTTGATCCATCTTTCTGTGAGGTCAAAACAGTATTCTAATATTTTATTTAATGATTCGTTGAAAATTTATTGTGTTTGCGGGAGCATGTGATAGTAAAGTCGTTTTATTGTCTATGAATCGGTAGACACTAAAATTGGTTGACGTATGTAAACGAAATTTTAGAACTATGAACTCGCTTGAAATATAGGCAACCATGATGGCAGCAACAAAATATTTTACATTAATTCCCTTTGTGGGCAGGTTCATTGGTGAGCGGAAACGATGAAGAGACTGTCTATCCCATACAATTTTATTAAGATATCACTGACTACCGGTTCGGTTGTTTTAGAACATGATCAGGTACTTTAAGAACAACAAAATGTCTACAGTCTGGTCATAAATCAATAGTCAGTGATATCTTATTAGAAGCTGTATGGAATAAACAGTCTCTTTATGGTTTCCTCTCGTAGGTATTTATAATTAATGCAAAATAATATTAAGGAGAATAATTATGTACTTTAACAAGCGGCGAGGATGTTAATGTTATGTAGAATCTATTTTGATCAAAGGCCGCAAAAGTGGGGTTGCAGGGATTGCAGTCGCAACTCCTGATCATTTTTGGGGATTGCGCCGCAACCCCTGTTCAGAACATAAAAAAAGATCAAGCAAAATACCTAACAAAAACACGAGTACGAATCCAGCAAGTTTTTGGAGCATAGAATAAAATTGTCTTCTTTAATTTACACAGATTTAAATATTTTATACGAATGTTATACTACTAGTTCAATACATATTATCTGACTAATATAATATTTGTCACCTAATTATGCATTTTTTTTTATCCAACACTACCGCCCTCTTTCTTTTACTCCGGTCAATCAAATTTCGCAATTCCTCTCGAAAAAATGTTCCGCGGCCTTGAATTGAAATGAACTACTTTAGACCAAATTAAATTATTTTAAATCAAAACGATGCCAAAGTTCGTTTAAAACAGGATATTATTAAATTTAATGACAAGATTTGTAAACAAACCTTTTTGAAAATTAAAAATAAAGATCAATAAAATTTACTCTTGATAGTAGATCACCGAAACTCTACAATAAGCATACTGAACAGATATTACAGAAATATTATACTAAATTAATAATGAGTCTGTCACAATTAACAAGTGCGACCATTGGTTGAAACCAGAACCATACCATATTCGTTCAAAGTTCTAGATAAAACTAAGACTGTTTTTAAGTCATTTAACATTACTTTCAGGACAAGTAACAATAGTACTGGTGGAATATTCAGCAGAAAGGCAACAACACCAACTAGGTCCATCCGTCCAAACATGCCTTAAAAACTGGTAATGTCTTCAGTCTTAAAACTGATTAGTGATTACCAAGCACTTCATAACAGGAGAAAACAAGATTAAAAACATATGAACAATTTGAAATTTAGAAACGTAGTGTAGACTACAAATTAAACTGCACCCATGACCATGATTGTCCAATCTTCTTCAAGAAAAATAACCCCGAATATTATTAGCACTTATCAAAAATCCAGTCTTAAACAAATGAGTTCAAACAAGACCTATGTAAGAAAATTTTAGGTTTAAGATATAGTTTACTTCAATTCGATTCCACAGATTAATTTACGAAGATTATCAATAAAGTAAATCATCCAATCATCTTTTGACCTACATATATTCTATCGATTTTTGTATATTTGATATTATATACACTTAAATGATGGATGACTAGTAAATATTACATTTTGTTAAAAAAATATCGAAGATAGTAAAAATAGTAAATTTCTAAACTTCAACTTAAATTCTGTAATCAGCATTTCTGTTAATAGCATTTCCATTTGTAGCAGTAACAATCCTCATCATTATATTGTACTTCACTTATCATTTTGAGCAGTCGGTCGTTGCAATTCAACTGATTGCAGTATCGTTAAAAATCACTCCGGGCGGTCGCTGTGGCACTGAAGCAAACAGAGGAGTTTGTTTGGGTTTACGTCGTGGATATCATGAAAAATCATCACTGACTTGTATAGCTTTCTGCATAATGTCGCAGTGCGTTCTTTAATAAAACGATTAATCATATATACAAAATGTAGTTTTGTATTATTTTTCTTTGCATAATTAATGCCAAATCAAATTTTCTGTGTTTGATTAATCCTTTCATTAAAAAGCATTACAACAGTATTTAGCAAAAAGGTGTACATGCATTTCGGTTACGTTGTTTTTTGGGAAGAACCTTTGAATGCAATAAAATCTTCAACTTACTATTTGAATCAATCAAAACATTACTACTATTACATTATTCTGAATCGACTAGAAAATTGAAGGAAAATATTAGTTTGCTCGTTATTATACAGAAACCAAACACTGTAATATCTAAGTAAGCAAAATTCTTTCTATGCTATTCTGTAACTATAGATTTGAATAACAATTGGTCGTAATACTAAAATACGAAGAGAGACTTTCTCAAGAAATATGAATTATTCTACATTAAATAATCAAACAAAACAATCATTGTTTCAATTAGTTTGATGTATAGAATGTATTGTTAACTCTACACAGATTGATACATTAATAATAATTAATATTTTAGTGAAACAGATATTATTACATTTGGGCACTATTTTATTTTCGTTAATGTATTTTCGTCTACAGCAGTAAGAGCTAATAGATTAAAAATCTTTTGTAAAATTTTGGAACCACTCTATCTATAAAATAACAAATTGATTGATTGATTAATTAATTATATTAAATTAAAATTAATTTCTACAAACACGTAATTCTGAGTTTTCAAAGCAACAATTTTTGTTTATATTGGGTCAGGAGATTTGTAATATAATGAAAAGTACACAATTGCACTATACTGCAGCCACTTAATTTATAATCTAATAAATAATTTATATTTGCGACAGATTATTACTTTTTTTAATTAAATTTCCTGAGTATTAAATTGAGTCGATATTCGGTAAAGTCGGAACTATAGAGAGTTGACAATCTAGTTGCTCAATTAATTAAATAATAAGTTTAATTAAACAAGGATGTTTGTAGAATTCCTGTAGATGCTAAAATTACGCTTTTAATTCTAAAATATAGGAATTTACAGGTGTTCCTTTATAATAGTAATAATAATAATTAATTCACTAATTATTTATAACTAATTATCAAATTATACAATAATAAGAAAATTCTAAAGAAATCAATAAGAACAACTAGGTATATCTAAACCACAAAAATTCTAAAACTCTTCCAAAGAGTTGTTGTTTATAATTGAGTAACGAACGAAATAGATTTAGAGATAGCCAAAAAAGAGACCTCAGGATATAGTAACGAATTTAACACGTCACAAATAATTAATTAGAGAATTGTGGATTTTACTTATAAATTACAAAAATCAAATTTGCTAACTTAAGCTAATCAATTTTTTTTAAGAAATTTATTAAACTAAAGGGCAATAATAAAATCATTTCTACTGCTTCAATTAAATTATTTACTCTTTCCTAGTTCACAAATTGCAATAAGAGAAAATAAATATTTCTAATTATCTACAAAGTAATAATAATTATTAGAGATGCACATAATGAATTAGTTAATCGACAATAAATTAAAATAATTACATATTAAATTAAATAAATTAAAGCTTCCTTAGTTTTTCTCTTCTATTTTGCATTAATCATTCTAACATGTTTTATGTACAATTAAGACTATATAGAATAATCAATTCAAAACAGCAAAAAACTTAAATAAATCTCACATAAGAAGAAAGCATGAAATCTAAAAGAATGAATTACCAAGAACGTCTTTATAAAACACAAATGAACGAGTTTAAAGCTAACCGCAGGAAAATAAAATTTTTCAGTTGCATTAAATGAACCGTTTCGTGCCGGCCAACAAACTATCAGAGCTGATGTTTAGAATAATGCAATTATAATAATGTAGTAACATAATAATCGACTTTCATACTAGTTAATTTAATTATCCGTTAGATTCATAAACGATAAAATTCTATTTTTTACACATATTATTATAATAGTATGTATTATATTATTAAATCCTTTACAGAAACTCGTTTATTATTAAAATTTATTAAAACTTATTTGAATGTCCCACTTCTTTATAACAAGATTATAATGATAATAATAATAATCATTTTCATTTTTGCCCATAACTTTGAACCGTTATCCTATGTTGGCACGTCGTTTATTTTGCAACAGCAGCAAAGCAGGAGCATCGTTACAGTTCTATGCTAATCAAGAATTTGTTGCAGTTTTTTTTTCTTTCAACTCCGGGGATATTTTTATCAAAATAGCAGTCATAGTTTCTATAATTAAAATCTTTTTTTCCTAACAGATTTACTATTTTTAGAACCTTTTTTTACTGTAATCATCAAACACGTCCGCTTTAGTATTCGTATGTTTATTTTTTATGGCATTCTGAACCCGGTTGACTGATAACATCTTAAAGCCTTAATAAGAAACTAAAGATTCAAATATCTAGGCTACAGATAGTTTTGCAAATGCAAAATTTCGATGATAAAAACTGTTTAGCAGTAATCTTGTTTTTCAAAACATTTAATTAACTAATTAACGAATTTTTTCAAATAGGAATTTATGAGATCGATAAAAACAGAAATTCTAATTTGGTTAATTCTGTAGCGCCATCTATTTTACAAATTATTTATAATTACTTCCGTAATTAAAATAAATTGGATCTATTTTTGTTTTTGATAATATTACAAGCTAAACCTGAAACATTAATCGTGATAACTGCAGATATTAAATTTGAAAATCACTTAAAGTCTTGTAAGTTTAAATTACTAACAGAGGGAATTTAATTTATGTTATTAATAATACAGACATAAGTACAATTGAAAAGTCAATGTCTCATTCCTATACCTACTGGTTAAAAGCCAGAACGAGACTGATTTCTTAGTTTTCCTTTTTGAAAATATTAACTAATTTGGAAATTTTAAATTTGTTACCATTGGAATTAATTTGTAAAAAATTACTACATACCCAATAATTAAAAAAATTAACAAATTTTTTTTAAATTCCAAAAAAGGATAAATAGGCACAAAAGAAAAATTGTGATTTTCCCTTATATTTATAAATGTTTGACAGTACCTGCTATGGTGGCAGCAAGAACAACACATGCACACAGGAGCCGGTCCATGATCACAGAGTTTAATTCTTAAAGCACTAAAGCACACTCAAATGCAGCCTTCGAGCAGTCTGCACGGACTGGCCTATATTGGACACCTCTTCTACATATAACCACTGTCACACCAGCGGTAACCAACAATACTAATAGCTCTTTGGGGAGTTAAACCAAATACTTTAGAACTCATTTTCTGCAATAAAAAGAGGGACTTCCAGTTTTACGCCGTATTAATTTTTCAACCCAAAAGAAATCCAGGGTGCCTCGCTAATGCAACTCTTTGTTCAGTAATAATATAAAATGGCTTGCTAATGGATATCCTGGAAAATAAAATTAAATATTCAGAAATTTAAATTATAACATACTTAGATTATTTTAAGATTAACTTGTGCTTTACATTAGAGAATTTTTCTTTTAACAAATCTTAAATAAAACTTGAAGGTAACACATGCTACTGTATTGCGGGAATTTCCTAATAATAAACTTTTATAGATCATTAGATGGATCTAATATCAAAATATTTTACAGTTAGTAAAACATAACAGGCTTAATTTAATTAGAATATTTAATTTAAATTTCTTAGAACCACATTGATGTCATAACACAAAACCATCACTTTACTTAATTTTATTTTTTATAATAATCAACGATAACGCCTTCAAAAAAAATTGTTGCGGTTTATTCTGATTTTTGAATAATCAAGAATTAAATTGAAAAATGGCATCTACTTCAAAATCTGACATCTGCTGTTTAATAACACTTTGAGCAGGGTTATAGTGACTATCTGTATTACGCATTATTCCTTGGCTTGTATAGACAAAAAAGCCAAAACGGCAAGGCAGGAGTATCAACTAGTCTTTAGGTCTCAAACATTGATTTATCAAAATTCTTTCAAAATTTCTGAGTATCATGAAAGTTATCGTTTTCCTAATCACTCAGACAAAGAGTTAAGATTGTGTGCTTACTACAAGCAAGCTTCTTCTCTTTTATTATTATATAGATCAAGGTATCTCTGTTTTGGAATTATGCTAACATTTCATCTTTCATCGGTCGTATTAATATAGAAAGTGGAAGTTTTATTTATAGTAAATTAAATAACCACATTTATGTGATGATGTTCAAAATACTTTCTTTCTATTGCGATACATCCGGTATCCGCTTGTAGTCACGCCACCCGCAATTGCTGATCTCTGTATCTTATATGCCTTGACGATTTTTGTTGAATTTACTTTCTGATAGTAGCATAAAATCAAAAACGCAAGCGACCAACCCAAATCTGTAAGAAGGGCAAGAAACCGGAACAATCTCTTTCTGTTTTAAAAGATATCACTTTAGCCAGGAAAAATATTATTCTGATGCAACTGGAATTGTTCATGTAGTATCTCTATGAGTTTCTTCGAAAAATGCACGTTAATCAGCTGCCTTGAGACTGTAGCACAGTACATGGCATTAATCGTTAGTATATTTCATGCGTCAAGTATGTCCTTTCCTATTATATTCACGTTAATGAGTGACAGCTTTAGGCTGTAGCTAAGATGCCTAAAATTCTGATAATTTAAACAATTAAACATAATGGTTCAGCCTCTTCAAGGCTGACAAGGCCATGGCTGTTCTGGACGTCCGTTTACGTGATTAATCTATCTTAGTGTTCTATACAAAAGACGCGTACAATTTTACACGTGCTCCGTAACTGTTAGCTTGTTCTCTAGTTGTGAATTCCATTCTTCAGAACACTATGACCAGGTAAATATTGGATGCAGCCTTTCTCTATCAAAAATTGCCTTGCTCCTTACTTACATGCCTTATAATCAAAACTTTATCAATTCATTATTGATTGGAAAAAGAAAGTTTTATTTTCCAACCATGCCAATTCCTGATCTAACCTAGACAAAGAGAGAGGATGGCCGATCGGTAATACCATTCGTTTTATAGCTGGTTAGCTCGGGTTCAATCTCTAGTAGTGTATTGTGGAAATTTCTAAACATAAGGTTGTTTCAACAAAAAATTCCTGATGGTATCTGACAATTTGACGCGCATTTCTAAAGAGCTGTAATTGGATTAGTTTGAAATTAGTTAACTTTCTACAAGTAACGACCTAAGACCTATCAAGGAATTACGAAGTGGTCAGCTGCCAGGGTGAGGCAAGGGTCTTTTCTAAGAGGTTTTACAATGGCTAATTACAATGGTGGGACAAGGTAGTCGTTATAGAGGCTGTTTGGCTACTAACATTTGTGATAACCCTTAACACTTTAAGAACAACCCAAGGCCTATTAAGGTGGATTTAAATGGTTAAGTAACTGTACAGAGGGGTTAGTAAAACGAGTGTATAAGGGTCTAGGCGCAATAAACCTTCCTATAATACTACTACCACTACTACTAACCTAGACAAACGTATTCCTCTCCAAGAATATGATCAACGTAATCAAAACGGACCCTAATGTAACAATAAACACTTGCTCTGCATACAAGGTCATATTACTGTCTTTCTACAGTTCCGTTTCCATTGGCCGTTCGGAATTAAATAATCTAAAATTAAGATCAAACTCAAAATAAAATTATTAAAGTCATTGAGGTAAGGGGAAGCAAAATCCCGTTAGATTTTAGCAAAAAAAAGTGTACAGTGATAAAAGTGTTGACTACCATGGGAAAAGTTATTTTTGGCAAGAGGCTGACTCAAACTGGTTACCCTTCTATAAGCTTTTTGACTTTTGTGTATTTAAGCTATTTGATAACCTTATACTACCAACAGTTAGTTTCAAAATGATAAAAACACAATGCAAAGATTGAGAAAATCTACACGGGGAAGAACAGAGCCACTAGAAAATAACAATTTTTCGTAGTCTTCTCAGAGTTCAAAAACCATGAATGAATAGGTTACCAAAATATTACAAAATATGACTTCTTGTTCTTTAAATTCGGTATATAGAAACAGCAGGAAAAACCTGACGAAAGAAGACTAATAACAAAAAAGAATTTGGGCCTTTTCTTCTGTGCCAGCATGCTGCAAAGCACTCCATGAAGTGCGAGATAATTTACTGATCACAGTTGTATTTGATCTATTGCTTTACGCTCAAACAATCCAGCCTCAGTCTTCAGTTGCAACAAAATGCACCTATGGTGCAACTTCTTGAAGTAGAAGTCCTGTGCATAAAAGAACAATATGTAAAATGCTCTATCGTGTGTTTGGATGCTTTATATATAATTGAAGTTTCTGGAGATTTATATAACCAGAGTACACTATATATAGTAACGTATTGTTGTTAGCCGTTTTTTGCTTCAGAACATGGCATTTGTTTAATTTCTCTTCAGCATAAGTGATAACTATAGTAAATGGGCCAAACTTCATGACTGAGTAGAGGATGTTTATTGGCTACCAAAGAGAACCTTTTTAGTAATACAAAACAAAGAGTAAAAAAGTAGTGAAGAGTGTATGAATAGAATCATACGGTTGACGGGTACGTTGCAAGTAATGCAATGTAACCAAAAACAAAGAAAAAGAACTCAATACCATTCATTAACTGCTCTATGGCAAAATTTGTTTAAATCAAACAGTTTTGGCCTTTATTGTTTGTCAATTGATTTTTGAGATTTTATTGTACCACGCACTAATTTTATATGCAAAATCTACTTTAACTTATAATTTGCAAGAAATCTGAAAACAATTAAGTACAAAAGTTTTTTCAAACTGTAGGCGTCATTTTGGGTAGCCTTTTTTATTTTGCTCTGGTTTTCTGAGGGTATGCACGTCAATTAAGCTTAATTAATTAGGTGAAGTTTCAGATTTAAATAATCTTGATTGTAAATTTCTTTGTTAATTTAAATTAAGTAAATGTTGAGGAAAGTTCCAACGGCAGCGCATAGAAATTACATTTTTGATGTGGTTCGTTGTTACTGAGTGTTGGTTTAGTAAAGCAAAGTGATACTAAGCCAAAATCTTGCAGATACCAAACTAAAGTTTCTTCAGCTTTACCTTGTTGCTGTCTTTAAAACCACAGGAGTACTTAATACACGTAGAAAGAAAAAAAAAATGGAAGAATGAGCAAAGTAGCAAGCAGGATTTTGATTGTAATCTGAACCACGCCGAACATATTGAGCAATATATTCTGATACTCTTTTGGTTTAAGAAATCCACCTGTCTCTATTGGCCAATGTTTGGTGTGGGTCAATGTAACGCTGAAATTATAGCAAAAATATGGATATGCTTAGAAATGATTTATCTAAACCAAAAGTAAATGAAACAGAAGATTAATTCAAAATTACTTTTCTATTATACGACGATGGTTCATTACACTTTAATATGATTTCTAGGTGGTGAGTAGGATATAACAAATCTACGATTCTGTCAATTTAGGACTTACCTATAGAAAACGTCCTGTACTAAACACAGAATTGTAATTAAGTGCCTGATATTTTAATTTTCTTTTAAACCTATAAGCTTGAAGGCTGCTTTCCAAGCGTGGAATTCAAAAACCCTCGTACCAACGATGCGGCTCAGCGCTGCGGCCTGACTCACCGTTCCACACAACCTCTGCTTGATATTTATTTGCAGTTTCTACTTCTATTTAAGGCTTAGAGAATGCACAAAGCATTTTAGAAGATGTCCAGCACCACTCAACATTCCTGTGGTTACACTTCTGTAACTTCAGCAATTAGTATTATAATCCCTAGTCCTAGGATTTACAGGTGCTGATCTGCGAGTAAGATGGTATGGCTTTCGTGGTGCAGTGATATCTAAGTTAATTTTATGTACAGTTGCAGTCATTGAAAATGAAATTAAATGCTTAGGAAAACTATTACAATGGGAGGAAGAAACCGCTTACAGTCCAAGAGTTCTTATGTTATCAAGTGTTTCATTTTTAATGATTGTGAGTTACATACGTATAATAACTGTCAAATGTAAATAATTCGGTTTCATTTTTCAAGTCAATACCTTTCTTCTTTTCTTTAAGATTTATTAAAATAATATCTCTTTGGCGACACATACCAAATTCTTAAAACAATTTTCATTGAATCATATGCAAAAAGCGCTGAAGTTGAAATCTTGGAAGTACATTTTTCGCGATTAATGTTGGTAAATGTTTCTCTAGCATTACAATGTAGGCAAAAAAAGTATATTATGACTGCGTAAAAGCAGCACACCGCCTATCAATTTCAAGTGTAACATGAGTTTAATATTATATTGAGAAGAACAAGGAGCAAGGTAATACCTCCTCTTTGTAAACAATGGGTCATGCTCATAAAATTCTACTAAGTCGTAGCACTACTTTCCTACTAAAGATAATAGATTAATAATTATACCAAGATTTACTGAAACTTGATGAGCGCGGCCCAATGAGTTTAGGTATTTATGAGCACATTCATTCAGTGGCCTACAATAAATACAAAAGGATATAATAATTTAGCGTTATCCTCGTATTCAGATTTTTTTTACGCTTTAAAATAAAATTTTAATGACTTTTGAGCTGCTTTTTATAATATAATTTGCGAAAATGTCTTTATATTCAATTTTTAAAATAACTCAACAATAACTCTGTTTGAGATTTATTTCCTTCTTTTTTTTAACACTTGAATATCAGTACCTAGTAAGCACTATTAGTATAACTAGAAGTGTTACGATAACAAAATGATTAGTTTTTTTTTGTCCAGTCATGTGATTTTACAGATTTGAGTCCTTTTGGCATATTATCATTCAATTGGAATGTGTGCCTGAATATAACAACGTTGAGTTTGTACAGTTAATAGATACTTATATGCAAATCAAAATTAAATCAGAATCCTGAATTATTTATTTTCTGAAAATGTATACTGAGGAAGCTAACAATAAAAAAGAAGTCTCAGAGCAGCAGGAGGATGAACAGCTGGCAGTGCAACTAGTTAACAAAAGAAATGATTTTTAAACTGAATTGAAGAATAGAAAAGCCGAAACGTTAAGTGACATTACAAACAAGAAACTACAGTCCATCCTTTCAAATAGATAAATAGAACAAAACTTTAAGACTTATCATGGCATTGCTTTCTCGAGTATCTTCTCAAGTTGCTGACAAATATCCTGAATGATCATGTGCAAACAAGTTGAAGTATTCAAAGAGCAGCAAGGTTCCCAGACGTAACAGGTCCGCAATATTAATGTGCATCCATTCTGCGACGGATCATCAAAAATAGTGAGTTTGATGGTTCAGCTAAAAAACGTGGTGATGACTATCCAGCAGAAGAATATCAATGGCGGAATAGTCTATATCATTAGAAACATGAACAACAACGAACTAAAGGAATGTCGTTTGCTTTTCAACAAAAACTTGACAGGGGCATGGTTTGAGTCCTTGAGTGTTTAATGTTGTTGTTGACGCTGCCAGTATTCAGCATGGAAAAATAAAACTGATTCTTAAAACTGAATATCAACGTCAACGTCAAATTATATAATGTTACTATTTCGGGCTTCATCTGGTTTCCACTACTTTCTTCTGTTGCATCGTCGTTATATAGAGAGGTTAAAAGAAGACATTTTTTCCTCTTTTGGACACGTATGAGCCAGTACATCGTTTGTGGAGTAAGCAACTAGTCGCTCTTCCATGTTCAAAAGTTCTAAAGGTATTTCCTTTTTATTCTTGCGTAACGTACCAACTACAATAGCTTTATGATTGTTTAATAGGTCTTTAGTCAGAGAAACGAATGTGAAATAAGTATTCATCGTAATATTGTGGTCTTCGTATTCACTTTTCGACTCCCTTGTGGTCTTCGTATTCACTCCCCGAGTCCCTTTCTTGTGCATTGATCCTTTCATTCTGATCATCGAGATTTTTAATGTGTGCAGTTTCATCTAAATTTGTGAAAAAAACACCTTTAACTACTGTTTCAGTAAGGCAATTATTCGATATAACTACCCCTAGGAAAATGACGTTCTGAGAGCAAGTTTTTGGTATCAGCAGGTAGAGAATTACTCACAGAACACAATTAGGTGGTCGGAGGTAAAGAAAATTAATCCAATCTTGGTAAAACCGACGAAAAACAAACGATTCTTAAGCACATCTGAGGTTATGTTGCACGATAGAAACAATGAAGTTGGCAACTAAATCAGCTGCTGTACACACACTACCAACCCCCTACTGCAACATGACCGCGTATAAGAATTTCACCCCAATCTTGTGGGAGGGGCCAAAGCGAGGGTATGGTTAGGTTCAAAGTAATTAAACGTTCATTTTTTTCAGTGAATTCCACTCCAATCTTGTGGGAGGCTGAAGCGAGGGTGTGGTTAGGTTAGAAGCAATTAAACGTTTATTTTTTTAATGAGTTCTACTTCAATCTTGTGGAGGCCCGAAGCGAGGGTGTGGTTAGGTTAGAACTAATTAAACGTTCATTTGTTTTAATGAATTTCACTCCAATCTTGTGGGAGGCCGAAGCAAGGGTGTGGTGAGGTTAGAAGTAATTAAACGTTTATTTTTTAAATAAATTCCACCCCAATCTTGCGGAAGTCCGAAGCGAGGGTGTGGTTAGATTAGAAGCAAATTAAACGTTCATTTTTTTAATGAAATCCACCCTAATCTTGCGGGGGGGGGGCGAAACGAGAGTAATTAAACGTTTATTTTCTTGATGAATTATACCTCAATCTTGCGGGAGGCTGAATTGAATGAATGAATTCACCCATGCTTGCGCGGGGTCAATGTTCTCTAGGTGATTTAGGAAAATTGGGTTGTGGTATTGTCGATTGGTACGCTGTCGGAGAGTAGCAGGAATGTAGCCACGATATTATAGTGTCATGACAGTCGTTTTGCTAGTAAAATGTCAAGATCGACGATTTTAGAACTTTTTTTTTTAAATTTTTCAAGTGTTTCGTGTCGGAGAGGCCTTCCGCAGGTGTCTTGATTCTCTGAATGGATATACATGCATTAGTAAGGTAAAATGCTTTCTGTACAACTTTAATTCTAGGAGTAGCTGTATCGAACTGTTACCTTCGGTAACGTGTCATCAAAAATAACTAAATCTGCATAATCTATGTAACGAAAAACGTATGCCAGTGATTGCAAGTTATATGCAACTGTTCTAAGTAAATAAATCACCAGTAAGTTTTTCATTTCATAGGTTACGCAGATTTGATTACTTTTTGATAGCATGTTATAAAGTATAAATGTTGCAACAGGGCAAGTTTTTACAATTTTTTTTCTACAATTTATAATGCCAAGAGATAAATAAGAGACCTGATTGGAATGAATTGCTAATAGGTACGCTGTTGGTCGCGCAATGAGAGAATATCTCACATCGAACGCTTGTTTACCAGAACTGCACCCTGTAAGAGTAACAGAGCGAACGGCAGATTGGACGAGTTCATAAACAAGTAGAGGGAAGATAATCAGGAAACTAGAAGAAAGGGCAGTTCGAACTATTTAAGAGCAAACAGGTAGTCCATAATTTACTAAAAATGTAAGAAAAAATTTCATATAGCGACCAATGTTGGGTTAAACATTTCTTGAGAAATTGAAAACCAATTGAAAAATCTTTCAAAATTGATCCGGAAGATTGTGATGTGACATTAGCTTTTTTTTTGGCTAACCTCGGTTGGTTATGTGTAGCCTGGACCACAGTTTCATGGTCCAATTAAGCTCATTGAAAACTTAAGAGCAGCTAATACATTTGTGGTGAGTAAGAACAAGTGAACGTTAATACTGTTTATTAAAAAATCCAGATTTCCTAGTTATACATTTTAAGTTACTTGACACAACAATAAATAATTAATAACCAGGTTACAAAGGAGTCATAATTTTGCAAATATACATTTTACAAATTTGGGTAACAAATAAAAATATACAATTTTGCATTTTGCAATTATTAATTGGTTCACAACGTAGACACTACATTTATTATATTATAGTAATTTTTATCTTCTCGTATTGTGTAAGACGATACACATTTTCTGTTGCCTTGTCAAGGTTTTGCAACGTAGATGCTTTTTCTTTATGAAATGTGACCCAATGATTATGGATATATTTTTAATGTGTTGCAAATGACCTAGAAAACTTCTTTAATAATTTGAACTTATTAGATTTTTAAAATGAAGATTCAATTTTATAGGAAATAATCTGTTTAATCCAGATTAAACACCAATCTAATTTGCAAAACTAAATTGATACGATCTCAAGGCCCTTATTAACAGAATGAGTATAGATAGATTGAAAATTGTTTTGAACTAAATGTTAGGCCATAAACAACCGTCTCCTGAAACGATGGCATAAATTATGGACATCCGGTTTTCAAGACTTAATTAAAAGAAAACAGGGTTCACTCTAATACAAAAGAAAGAGTTTGTACGATTTTGTTTCGAAGGATAGGTTTACGTAATATTTTAGTATCTAAATGTATCTAAATTCTGCGAAGAACTTAACCTCGCAACAGAAAATAGTAAGGGAAAGGTTTTGTAGGAGATTTCAATGCGAGGGTAGCAAAAACAATGAAATAATAAAGCCATAGATAATATAGGTACACATGGAAAAGAAAAAGAAAGCAACAATGGAAGAAGAATGTTTGATTATTGTGACCTAATAGTGACAAATACTTTTTATAACCACAAAAATGTGCTCAAGTATACGAGACAAGAGAAGGAAGAACTGGATAGATCGATTATTATTTATATATTAGTGGAGAGGAGTAAAAGAAGAGTGATACGAGACGTAAAATAGTGATCACTATCTACTTAAAGCAAAAATTAAAAAAACACAAGCCAAAGAAGAAGAAAACACTAAAGAAGATACAAGAAAGATAACATATGAAATTATAAAAACGTATAAATTGAAAAATAACGAAATAGCAAGAGAATATGGTCTGAGAATTAACAAGTCATGGCGGTAATAGAAAACTTGGAACAGATGTGGCATAGATTCAAAGAAACACTAAAGAAAGTAGCCAAAGAAATATGTAGTGTGACAAAGGTGCGTAAGGGCAAAAAACAAACCAATTAGTGGAACAATAAAATAAACAAACAAGTAAAACAAAAAAAAAGAAAATGGAAAAAATATCCAAGCAACAGAACAAAAGATAATTATAATGAATATAAAGAACAACGCACACCAGTAAAAGTTATGGTGAGAACAGCGAAGGAAGAAAGTTGGAAAGATTTTGAAATACAAATGGAAACAAATAGTAAAAAAAACCAAAAATCATTTTATAAAGTATTGAAAACAATAAGAACCGGAAAAACCACAGCAGTGCAAAATAAATAATAAAGAAGGACCATTACTAAGAGAAGATAATGAAATCATGCAAAGATGGAAATACTTCCAAGAATTGTTAGATGAACAAGATGAACGGGAGATAAAAGATGTGTTAAATAGAAAAGAAGATGAAAACAAGAAGTAGCAGATGTAATGTAAATGCTGTGACTGAAGCATTAAAGAGAACAAAAAATGGAAAAACGTCAGGACCTGATGGTATTACTGCAGAAATGCTAAAAAATATGGGAATGGAAGGTATAAAATTATTTGTAAATATATGTAATAATAAATACCCAAAGATTGGCAAACAAGTGTAATCTTATCCATAATCAAGAAAGGAAATGTACGGAACTGCAGTAATTATAGAGGTATAACCTTATTAAGTATGGCAGTTAAAACTTACAAAAGAGTACTGGAAAGTAAACTAAGAAAAATAATAGAACCAACATTATTAGAAGCACTGAGTAGATTTAAAATAAGAAGAAGCCTGCAAGATCACGTATTAAAATAAAAGACATTATACAAAAAAACGCTCTCGATTTTAATACCAAGGCCTACATGGCATATATTGATTTAGAAAAGACGTTTGATAGGGTAAGAAGACACAAGGTGTGGGAAAGCTTACAAAGACTAGGAGTAAATAAACAACTTATACACGCAATTAACAGTCTATATAAAGTAAACACAAACCATGTAATAAGCAGAAATAATAAGTCAGCATCGTTAAAAGTTAGAAGAGGATTAAGACCAGGAGCAGTAATGAGCCCAGCACTCTTTATAGTATTCATGGATGAAATAATGAGAGAGTGTATGCAGGAATTGAAGAAACTCCAGGTTGAGTACAGAAAAATGCAGATTATAGAAATATCAGAATGTGCATTCGCAGACGATGTGGTAATTATGGCCAAAAATGAAAAGGACTTGCAAAAGAATCTTGAAACATGGAATAAAGTACTAACCAAATTTGGAATGAGAATAAACAGTGAAAAAACGAAAATGATGCTAATATCAGAACACCACAAAAGACAAATATACAGATAAATGGAAAGACGATAGAAGAAGTAGAAACCTTTAAGTATTTCGAAGTGACAATAGAAAATAAGGGCGGACAAGAAAATGATATTAATGAAAGAATAGAGAAAACAGCAAAATTATTTCATAGGTTAGGTTTTCACTACTGCAGGCCCACCAGATGTTTCTTACTTTCCGCGTAAAATCTGCTGACTGACTAGATTGCATAAAATTATTTTTATCTTTTAATATTTTGCTCACAGCAGATTTTCTTTGAAAAACAATACGGTGAGTACTCATCACATTAAAAAGAAAAGTTGTGCCAGGTCCATCTTAAATAAATCTGGTGATGAATCGAGCTAAAGTAATTTAGAGTTATAGCTTTTTCAAAGTACTCGAAACATATTATAAAAAGGCGCTTTACAGGCAAAAGATATAATTAGATGCCTTCTTTGCTTTTAATACGACTTTTACGTAATAATTACAGTTAAACGGTTTACTGGTTTTGAAAGATGTTCATCAACTTTCAGGTTGCTTTAATTAAAATCAGTGTTTTATATGTATAGAGAACAAGATCTGTTATAAACAATCAGCATTTACATAATTATACATTTTGATCGTAGAGATTCAACCTTTTATATGTAGTCTTGTTTTTTACGGTTTAATGAATATTCAAAAACCACAACAACTACTACAAAATTAAAATGAAAACTAGACAGAATCTATAAAAAATCATTTTAACGATTTTACACTGCCTTGTATGTAACAAAAAATTCCATTACAAAAAAATCTCTGTCATGTATAATATAGGTCAGAATTGAAACATATTATCACAAGAAGAGAAGAGTTGCAATTCCTTATGCAGAATAACATTAAGATACCATCGTATGAATGTTAGTAACACCAAAGCAAATAAAGAGTAGTTAATTTAGGTCAATTTGCTTTGTACAAACCTTTCCAATTCAAATGAGGCATCAAATTTAGCAGAATGTTTTCCAGACAAGTGAACTGTAAAAAATGGATGTGTTTTATAGTAGTTTTTAATGATGATGTTATTGAGTGTAAGTTATTTCAAATAGAAATACAAAAATTATCAGGAGCAAACCAACCTTAGCATAATTCTTGTTGTGACTTTTAAATTATCATTTACGCATATTGTGACATGGAACTGACGTTTGTTACAATCAATTTGTTTTTCTATTCTGAAAAACCGAAGTTATTTTCTGTCCTTTTGTATTTTCTGTTTCAGTATCTAGGACTCGTCTTGTTCTAGTCTCAATTACATTTTGAATGGATTAAACGGCCACATAATGGAGGTTGTCTGTTTTGTTAGCTTCTGGCGAGTTTGTCTGCGCGAATGATTGACAGCTATGGTAAATATTAAAGAACTTAAGGAATTTTATTGGTCATTTGCAGTGAAAGTATTTGAGAAAGTTCATAGTCGCATGTCAATCGTATGTTTTATCAAGTCAATCGTAGTGTCAATTTAATCATAAATACTAGTTTACATTTTAAAGACTACCCAAATAAAAGATTCAGATAAAAGATAGATAAGCTAACTAGGAAATAGAACAGTTAAACCAAAATGGAATATAATATATAAAAAAATTACTTTTCATTTAAACAATTACTAAGAGAAAGATACCATGACATCTACGGTTTCTCCGGAGTCCTTAAAAGCTGTTTTAATAATTGGCGGCTAAACGTTTTTTTGTTTTAAAGCTAGTAAACATCAGATTGTGCTGTAGTTGTTAAATTTTTTATTTATTAGATCTACGTCATTTACTAGATCACCATTACTTGAAAATCAATTGCACGTATAGTATAGTAAGTTGGATTAGTTTATTGCAAATACTGAGTTTGCAAATTCTCAGTATCCAGATCAAAATCAAACCCATTTCTTATATTAATCTTCTACTCTGGAATGAAATTCGTATTCAATCACTCAAATATCAGTTACTCTAAGAATATTTTTAAAAATTAGCGAAATTTTGTTGTTGTAACTGCCTCTTCTGGATCTGAGAATCTCAGGTAGGCCAACCAAAAGGTCGCGGTGCTTTTAGGAATAATAGTACTTTACTAATCTTCACATAAAAAACTAGAAATTACAGTACTTATTAAAGTAACGTTTCTATCTTAATATACTGAAATGATGTGTGTTGTAGTGTATGAAATCAGAATTTTGAGTTGAGCGTCTACGAGCCCTGCCTAACAGTCTGGCTTAAATCAAGCTGAGCTTTATCTTTAAAATATCTTGACATCTTTGGGCTTTCTTTTGCTGAATTTTTTAAGACGATCAGGTTTTTGGGCTGGTTATTCTTTTTGGCCAGTCTGCTGGGTTTCTAAAACTGATTAACACTTTAGGTCAATAAAACTTTTCAAGTCGATGGGCTCTATGTGTGAGTCAGGTCTTTCAGGTTAGTTGGATCTTTCGGCTAGTTATTAGGTGTGTAAAACTTGTCAGACTATTTAAACTATTAGAGTTTTCAGTTTAGACAGGTTTTTCGATCTAACTGATTTTTCAGGGCCTCGAGCCTACCACTTGTTTTGGTACAAGTAGGCTTTTCTTGTTCTCCAAATAGACAACATATCTTATCAACCTTTTTTTTAAAAAGCTCTTAATATCAGATACATTTTAATTATCTCTTGTTTTTGATTCTGGCAACTTTGAAACATTAGCACGTACAAACTTAGATGTTCAATAAGTTTCGCAAATAACGATCTGAATGAAAATGATTTTAAAGATAGGTCTCAAATTTGCCAAGCCAACATCAACCTTCCCTTAGTTGAAACTGCCTAACTTTCTAACTGATTGACTTTCTGAGTTTGTTGGGTCGTTTAACTTTTCAAGTTTCATCAAAATCGCATAGGAGTCTTGAATCGGTTGGTTTTTAAAGCACTTCTTGGCTATAGCTTAATTTCTCTGATTATTCTAAACGGCTAAGTCTTGTGTTTTACTCCAGTATTTTTAGATAGTGACGATTAATGAATTCCGAGTATGGCAGCCTAGCACCATTGAGCTCATTTTCAAGTTATATATCCGGTTTTCGGGCCGATTAAATTATTCGGACCAATGAACTTTTTAGACTAATCTAATCTTTTGAACCTTTAGGTCTTTTTAAGTTTGTTAATACCCAGAGTTATTTTGTTATGCATTACGAAGGCACACCAGCATCTCTAAGGTTAGTTAGATGAGGAATTGGAACCAAGGTTGTTAATTTGTTTCAAGTAATCTATATCAAGGTATGTAGAGTAAGAGTTGTTAACTGTTAAGCTTTCAGAAATTAGAAATTCTATCGGTTGTAAAAATCTTAATACTGTTAATATGGCCTCGGGCGAAGCTTCCTACTTTTCTTCTTAATGCAGTTGCCACTTCGTGATTAAGTGTGTCAATATAAGAGTTAGTGTCAGAACTACAACAGAAATTTAATTTTATTGTAGAGTTCGATTTTATAAACTTAGCTAGGATAGCAACATCTTTATTGGTTTGCAAAAGGGCATACACGCCATTAAAATTTTTGCTTTCGGCTGAAAAATCCCGGACAATTTTATAGTGCACAGATTTTGTGTGAGACAGTTTGAACTATTGCAAGAAAGATTGAGATATTTTACTACGAAGTTTTTAAATTATAAACTGTTTGTCGAAAGTAGCAAATGAGTGTTATAAAAGATTGAACATTTCTACATACGTCTACTTTTACGTCTAATTTGTACGAAACGGAGGCTATTGGTTTTTGGCGTACATAAGCAAGTTAAGTCAGTGGTGTTTTCTTAGTTTTAGTTAAACACTAGAATTTGTGTGAATTCATTGTAACTTGAAATAAATAGAGTGATTGTGATTGCACCTTTGTCTTGTTTTGGTAAATTGTGCCTTATATTATTTTAGATAATAAGCTAAAGTTTGGTTTGTAACGGGAAAAAGCTGAAAAAGAGGCCTTTGCCATTTACGGATATTGGAAGATGTTCAATCTCGTAGTTCAAGTCGAAGACGGGTGTGGTTTAACCTAAACTTACCTTTAAAGCAAAGGAAATAGTTTACGCACTCACAAAATCTTTCTATGTAACTTAAAGATGGTAAAACCTAAGAGCGCCAGAAGCTGGAAATCCAAAACACTATGCCAACCCATGCAGTTCCTCGCAGGCTAACACCCGGTAGATAAGCACTTTCGGAAATATCACCCTGTATAGATGTACGTTGAATACTAACACCCTGTATATAGGTGCACTTACATTAACAAACGGGGTGATGTATAAATATAACTCTTGACGTATATAAAAGTACTTCCCAAATAAACTTACTCGGAGGAAGGCTGTTAATTATTTACTTCACAAATAAACAGCACCCCCTTTTAGCTTAGTTGAAAGTTGAACAATAAAAATAGTAAATAAATTGATTAGTTAATCACACGTCGAGTCTTTCAAATCAAATCATTTGGCCTAACTGTTGGAGTTGGAATCATTATTTTTCCATGCTAATGTCCAACTTATACTGTGAAGTCACAGGACTGAAGTATTGTCGTCGGGTTTTACGCTGTTCCCGTTCTTCTGGGTCTCGCTCACCGAACGTCTTTCTGAGCACACGGATAGTAGGTTTGCAGTCTTCAAAGTTTTCTCTGCCCCTTTTCACTGTTCGCTATTGACCTTCTCATCACAGCGTGTGGCCGTAGAGTCCTCCAAAGAGTCCGTTGTATCCTGTATTTGCTAATCATAATTTATTGACAATAATATCTCCAAAATACATAGCCGCTGTCATCAGTTACGGTGTAATACGTATAATAATTAAAATCATGAAGCAAAGTGAAATTTCATCACCAAATAACGACATCCATGGGCAAACTGGCTTACCATCTATCTTTATTGACAGTATACGTTCACTACCTTATTCAGCAGCCAGAATCAACCCTGCAACTTCATTTCAATAATTGTTTTGACCACTACTTACCAAACGGAAATCGGAAAAATGAGAGCAACCACGCGTAGCTGAAATGCCTCAATTTCAATTCACCGTCTATTTAACAATAATCAAGCTGAAAAGGAGTGTGGTTCAGAGAACGTCCTCCTGTCCCCCTGTGGTGGCCGAGAATCAATGTTGAAGAGTTGTAGTAGAAGATTCTTATGGGACCGTTTTTCTTCCGGACTTCCGTTTACATGAGTTTTCTGGTAGTCTAGACAAAGAAAATCTATAGTTTTTTCTAAGCATGCAAGCAAATCATTGTTACCATTCTAGCAGTCCGATTCTCCTTCTGCCGTAACGGTAAAATTAATTGTTTATTTCTGGGAAAGAGGGGTGCGACATACAAGTTTAATGCAGATCATGAGTTTTGTCATGGTGGAACGTAAACGCAAAGTTTTGCGGTAATCCGATGGCAGCGCGGCAGTGTTGTGTTGTGGTGGCATTTCTGTGAGGACAGCGCACACTGAACCGTTTTCATGTTTTGGGAAGACAAAAACCCATCTGAAAAGCACAACTGCACGATTTTGCAAGCAAAAAATATTCTATATACACTATTACTAAGTTAGTTAAAATATCAAAATTCCAAACATAATAGAATATAAGAACTAATAGAACAAAAAGGGCATCATTATAAGAATTGTCTATATATGACAATATTTTGCTAATTCTGTGCAATTTGTGAATGTGAATATGATGAAACTTATGGCGTATCCAAGCGAGCAAAAAATGTATAGTATCTTCAATATTAATTTCTATAGCTAAAACCTTGAAAAGATTAAACACACAAATGCCAACAGCAGCAACCAGAGAAGCTACTCACGCTGCTACGAGCAAGTTAAATCATGTTTTAACTTACCAACTAGTGCGTAATATTTGCTGTTTCCAGTTGCTATTGTTAAATAACGGAATGAATATTAGTACAGCAGCAAGTATTCAAAGATGTTTAGCAATCTTTGCTTTTACTGTTTATAATTTCTTTTACTATTATTAATGTATTCACAGGAGGTCTGTTATAAACATATTTTCAAAGTTACAACATATTTAAACAAGTGTTTTTCGTCCATCCCCCAAAGAATTACCTCCATGGTGTTTAAAACTTTTTTACAATTTTTCCCGTTTCTTAAAGGGCATTTGGAGCTGAGTTTGAGATTCATAGAGTCTTGTCTTCCTAAAACTTGAAAACGGCCCAGTGTCTGTGTGGCGGTTCCTTGTTGTTGGTATGAGGAAGAATTGGATTGTATTGTGTTGATGCTGATGCTGATTGTATTGTTTGTGTTGTGCTGGCGGGTCCGTGAATAGATACTGTCTTGCCACTAAGACAAACCACTGTAAAACTTTAGTGAAAACAATTGATCCAGAGACTAATTCCTGGATCTCTCGAATGCGATGACAGCCAGTGAGTGAAGTCCTTGGGAGTTGGTTATCTGTATACAAGTGAAGTGTCAAGAAGGATATCCACCAACTCGTGGGGTTAGAGCCCTTCTTTCTTGTTTGTTTTGCTCGACCTCTCTGCTTACGCATTAATGCCTCATAAATTTCGGGCGCACATCTAAAAGAGAGATCTCCGTTCGGTCACACACTTCTTCTGAAGGGTGGAGGAATTTCAGGAAGAAAATGCTGCTGCAGATGGTTCTTTCCTTCTGCTGGAATTTGAAGATCGCATATTACGAAAATTGTAGATTGGTAATCGATTACAGGTCTAATGAAGGTTTTGTAGATGAGTAACAACGTCTGTGAATTGCAGCCTGTAGTTTCACAATTTTGTCTTTCAGAAGTAACCTTAAAATGACATTTAATTCTTTAAAATATTCCTCTGGTAAAAACCTATAAGGATGTAACAGGCTAAATACAATAAATAACAATGAGCGTGTGTTAGCCAGCTGCAGTAAGAGGGGTGGTTCTTAATGAGTAAATAAGAGAAAACAAATGTACGAATTGTATTTGTTGTACCAAAAAGAAAATTTTATAGTGCAGCGGTCTGCTACAAGAAAGAAATCGCTTTGAATTATAGTATTGGTTAATATCACAGACAACTTTTTAAAACGAATTCATTGTCTAATGCCCGCACTTTACAAACAGCTCAAAGAATATATATGAGAATGCAAATAATATTTATTTACGATAATGAGACAACTCGAAGTAAACAGTATGTTTAATGAAGCAGTTTTTCTTTCGCAGTTAGTAAATTGCGCCTATCCATCAAACGAAAGCTTTACAAAACTATAGCAAAGTTATCTTTCTAAAATATGACCAAATACTCTGTATTCAATCTAAGATACAGATATTGATATATTAGAGTTCATCAATAATTTATATCTCAATACGTAATCTCCACCAACTCTGTCAATATTAATGCCAAAATCGAAATGTCGCAGTGATATTCCCTTCTGATTTATTAACACTGTTAATATAGATCCGATTTGAAATGTACCTGTCTGGGCATTTGATGATATTTCCCCCTATCACTCGATTTTAGATTTACCTACACCAGGATCCGAATATGTCACTGCATGTATAATGTAGTACAATTAAACTTTTCTGGCTTGTATGATTTTTACAGCTTTCGTTTTGGTGCCTTCAAGTGCCAAGACTGGTTAATGAACCATAAATTAAGGAAACTACATGGGAGACATCACAGAACCGATAACAATCCTTAATTAACAGTATTGCAACAATTTCTCTATTTTTTTCTAGATATGGAAAATAACCAAAACCTTTTGACCACAAGGCAAACAACAATATCATAATACAGAATTTTCCCTTTGCGCTTGGCGCCCAAATCTTTCTCAAAAAATTAAATTTCAGTTTGAAAGTTAATCTCTCCCAAA
>VTPC01090747.1:244664-297611 GCA_011009095.1 Ignelater luminosus
CATATACAGAAAATGCCAGAGGATAGGTTAACCAAGAGGGTCTTCGTAGCCCGCGCGCATGGAACAAACAGAAGAGGAAGACCACGCCGGACTGGCAGGAGGAAGTAGAAAAGGCAGCAAGAGAAAGAGAGATCCGACGGGAAGAAATTAAAGTGCTGGCACAAAATAAGAAAGAATGCAAAAGGAAAATAACTCACCCCCCTAGTCCTACACCCTAGGATGAAGTAGGATTAAGTAACATTTTGTAAAGTTAATTTGCAACTGCTTTAAACGAGATTTATAAAACAAGAACAGCAAAACAGCTGTTAGAATCATATTACTTACTTGTCACTCAAGTACAAGGAACAATTATCATTTTCATAATTTATTTTTATCTTAATAATTTTCAAGGCAAGATTTATTTGTTGTATTTGAGTTTAAATTCCTTAGATTGTCTCCCTTTACAGATCTATTACATTTGTAAATAAAATAAATAGTCGCGTTGAGGACCCAAAAGCCTAATTTTGGCCATCTATAGTAACAATTAAAATGATATCATCAGAAACTTTATTTTATTTATTATTTAATAATAAAGCTTTTGCAATGAAATTAAAAAGCGACTACAATTTTGCATTTTTGCGAACTTTGAAACGATATTCTAGATACTTTTTAGTAATTGAATACATTAATTACCTGTAAAATTATTTTTTTCGGTAATTTATTATTTCGATTTGGATACGAAAAGCGCGACTTTTGGTTACATCAATGGTTTCCAGGTAACTAACTATAAGTATGCCTTTCTGTATATTTAAAGTTCGTAATTACTTAATGTGTTTGTGTTATGTAGTTACCTACAACATAAAATGCTCGTAAAAGACTTGAAGTATGTTTGAATCCTATTTGGGTATTACAAGTTGGTAATTGAAGGTTAAGTAAATATAACAATTACTGAGGTTCTTGTAGCAATTACTGAAATATCATATTTACAATCATTAAATGATAAAACTGCAAACTGACATTTATTATTTTATACGGATTATGTGGGGGTTTAATTATTACCAAATATAATGATATGATTATTTTGGGTTTTAATAATGTAAGAATATTTTATACCAGGTTTGACTTTTATTGTCTGTAGAATACATTACAATAATCCCTTATAACAATAAAGATTACCATTAAAAAAGAAGATTAATTGCAATTGCTATTTGCCAGTTCAGATGAAGGAGAAGAAAGTCACACTTACCATTAAAATTCCAAACTAAAAAGTTATTCACTTGAGATTTTAAATTAACTACTAAAAATGGGAATTTATCGTTTTGGATGAAAGCAGAAATTAATACATAATTCTAAATTTGCATATATGTAATGAAATCGCATCCGATCTTCAGATTAGTAAGCTATAAATACGTTCATTATGCAAGTCCTCAGCAGGAGAAATTCGTCTTATGTCAGATAAAATTATAATTTTTAGGCAAAATTTTCTAGTTCATCGAGCACATATTTAGACATTCATAACTGTCGTCGATGAAGTTTTATGTTACTCTACGTAGCGACATTAATTTACTGTAGTATATAAAAATTGGAATCAAATTACAAGCTTATTTCCTTTTCTTCTTGTACGAATTTATTCAATTTTTAAATTTATATAATGCGGAAATGTAAAAACGGAAAGCATTCTTGGATCTTGACATTTAATGATTCGTGTGCTCCTGATAAGAAACTTTATTGTAATTCATTGAATCTTTTAGCACGAGAATGTTATAAAAATTTTTATGAGACCTCTCATAAAAACGCATTTTGTCATTTGTTAAACAAAAGTAGCTGCTTTTATAAATAAATAAAAGCGGCACATTTTAACAAGAAAGATAATTTTGTATTAATTGGACTATAAACTTAAAGTAACAAAAGTTTGTTTAAGCGCTCCTTTTTTAGGAATTATATTCCAGTTACCAATAATTACACACATAGTTAACTTTTATAAGAGAGTGCATTCTAACGGATTTCCTCTATAATAAATATAGCACAGACGTTCTGCTAATCAAAATAATCATTAACAAAATTAGTTCTAAATAATTAATGCTCTTGGTGTATAGTTACATGTTTATCTAGTTAGAAAGGATGGGATAATAAAGGTATATAGAGTATATTTATAAATTACAGTATTTGTAATTTCTTAATGGGAGCTTGTACGCTGTTTTTATAAATATTCTAGCTGTTCTCTTAACGTGTTCATGTATTTCTATTTTAAATAGTACTTAGTTTGCCTTTAAAATGTTTAGTTTTCTCATTTATTCACGCCTTTTTTTCTTTGTATCTGGTAATAATTTTGTTCTCTATCTTCTACATCTTGAAGCTTCTTTTCATCGTCTGCATTTCCTCGACTGCTTCTTGCTTAGGTTTATTACCATATTTTTTACAAATATCATTTTTAGTGTTACGCAATTACATTGCAATAAGTTTCTGCCATTTTCAAGTGTTTCTGGACGTATATGTGACGACGTAAATAAATGTCAAATTTTAATAGAACCTAAACAATTTAATAAACAGAAAGAGCACAATAGAATTGTGAGGAGACACTGAGAATTTCTCTATTTGCCCATAGCTCATTAGGCAATCATTTAACTTTTGATTTTTGTCTAAATTGTTTGAATTTTTATACATTTATATACTTAATCAATAATTTTCTAAAAACTTGTAGGGATCTTTCAGCCAGATCGTTAGATTAAGAATTATCGAGATTGAAACTTCTTTGTAGTTGGCTTTGGGTTGCATTTACAGTAGCGAACTTGAAAGCAATAGGATACTCACGATCAGTAACATTAATATTATGACTTAGAACAAACAGCTCTAACCCCATAAGAATCGGTTAAAGAATAGGACATACAGAACTAGTAAAGACTGTTTTACTCTTTATAAATGCAGTATCACACTTTGAAGATCAGGCCTTAAAGAATATCTTTTCTTAGTAACCTATGGAAAGACTCTAGAAATTAAACACAGGCAAATACGACTTTGGGCTGTTGAAGCAGCCAATATTTCCTTGAGCCTTCTACCTAACACAGATACTGTAAAACCTAAAATTCTAAAGAGTGAACAAAAATCAACTTTTATCGTTATCGACATTGTAAGTTTCCTATCCATAACAGACAGAACAGAAGTTAATATTTTTCAATCAAAGACCAGAAGTTGTTGATACGCATTTAACAAACCTATACGACAAAAAAATGGGCTTCTTGCAAATTTATTAAATACTTTTTTTAGACATGGTACTGGATATTGATCAACACGTAGATTAGATTAACTGCAGTTTTTAAAAGTCTACACACAAACGTAGTTTACTAGCCTTCTTTGGTATGCAAGCAAATGGGGAGTTCTACGGCCTTTTGATATTACACCTGCTAACTTTCTTCTTCTTCTTCTCCTCCCTTTTTTTATTATAGGTCATAGATTTGTTTCTCTTCATTTGTCCAATTTCTTGGGATCTGGATGACCAGCTAGCCTTCCATATTTTTGGTGGTCTTCCTCTTGGTTGTGTAGCTTGAGGACTATTTGCCATGCACATTTTTATGAGTCGTTCTTTTGGCATTTTTGTCGCATGATCTCTCCATTCTTTCCGCCTTCTTCTACCCCATCTCACGATATCTTCTACTTTGCATTGTTATCTGATTGTGTTGTTGCTTATTCTATCTATCAGTCTTTTGTTTGTTATCATTCTTAATGTCTTCATCTCATTTACTCGTAAGATTTGTTTTGTCTCTTTTGTATCAGATCTTGTTTATACTTTATAAGATAGTATTGGCCTTATACAGGTTTTGTATATTCTTAATCTTCTGTCGATGTTCATGTCTTTATTCTTCCATATAACGTCTTTTAGTATGCCTGCTATTATTGCTGCCTTGTTGGTTTGTTTTTTCTACTTCTCTGGTGAGGTCTCCATAATTCCTGACTTGTACACCAAGATAGTCGAATTGCATTACCTGTGCGATTGATTTATCTTCCAACACTGGTTAACAACGTAGAGGTTCCTTCGACAATGCTATGCATTTAGATTTGTCTGTGCTTATAATCATGTTGTATTGTTCCGCTGCTTGTTTAAACGTGTGTAAGAGTCTTTGTAGGCCGTTTTCTGTGTTTGCTAGTAAGACCACGTCATTCCCATAAGCTATTATCTTCATAATTTTGTTTACCACGCGATATCCCTCTTTGATCCTTTTACTTGTCTGATTATTTTATCCATGATTAAGCAGAACAGCAACGAACTAAGGCTATCTTCTTGTCGTATACCTTGGTTGACCCGGATTGCTTTAGTCAGGCCACTGTCAGATTTTATTTTTGTGATGTTATTAGTGTTTAGTGCTTGTATTAATCGGATTAATGACTTAGGTATATTTAATTCGTGTAGCACGATTATTACATCTTTTAGTCTTACTTGGTCGAATGCTTGTTTCAAACTTACGAAATATATAAAGGTTTGTCTTTGATATTTTAGCGTTTTTTCTCTAACTTGCCTGACGGCGAATATTGCGTCGCGTGGTGGTATATCTATTTTGTCTAAAACCCTGTTGTTCTTCGCTTATCCTGATTTGTTTTATTAATTTCATCTTGTATTATCTTTGTAAACAGTTTCATAATCGATTGTAACAGCGATATTACTCGGTAGTTCGTAGAATCCTTTTTATTTCCTCTTTTAAGTACTGGTATGGTTAGACTTTCTTTCCAGTCGGCGGGTACTTTTCCGTTTCTTAAACCTTTTTTGAACAGTACTGTTATTTTCTACCATATTTTATTAACTTGTTTGTTATTTCATCCTCACTAGGAGCTTTTCGATTTTTTAAGTTTTTTATTTTTTCCTCCACTTACCCTTTTGTTGTCGTTATCTCTGTCCTGGTTCCGAGGTTTGGTTTTCGGTTCTTTGTGCATAGTAATTTTACAAGGGACAGGTAGCTAATCCTTCTTTATCTGGGCTTGGGACTAGCAACTTTGGCTGTTAGACTACTCGATCCACCTTCCAGCACACAACAGGCTAACTTTAGCCTACTCAATTCTGTTGTCAAAGCGTAGAGAACATTGTAAGTTTTATGAAATACTGAATTTGCATTATGTTAAGCTTTATAATTGGTTTCTCATTACTAGTCACAGAGAAAATGTTTTAAAACACTTTTTCATATATTACTTTTATCGATTAGATCAGTAGAATTAAGATACCTTTGAAATAGATCTCAAGACACAAGCATTACCAAGCTTACACTGTCTAAAGCAAACAAAATTCTATTATCGTTTATAAGAAGCAAAAGGACGTCCACAGGAACAGGACCAAGCTTTTTTCTGGTTGATGGACAACTCGACAACGGAAATAGCTTGTTTCGTAATTTTCATAAGTATTTACATAAAATAATATTGAAAATAACCAAAATTAATGTTTGTGCTGGGCGGACGTCTTCACCCTTTGGCTGCTGCTGTTTGAGAGGGAGCGTAGTGGGGTGCTTGGTTCCAACCAGACTCGCCCAGGTCTGTGTTGCTACTACAACTAGGACTAGGCCGGACTCAGGAACATTAAACACAGCTCTTCTAACTTTTGTTATTATTACGCTGATAAACATGATCCGTTTTGTTAGCGATTCCAATGACACAGAATGATTGATAATCACAGTGGCTTGGATATTGACCAATGTTGCCCATTGCTTTCCCCTGGATTGACTGATCTGACATATTTAATTAATCTTAGAAGCTGAAAGACTATTTTACAAGAATCTTCAGAGGTTATCCTCCCATCTTCAAACAGTAGCCTTACAGGTCATTGCTTCATTGGGTAATCTACATCTATGATCATATCTTGACAGCTTTTTCAAGAAAATTTCCAATACAAAAAATCAACATTCATCTGCTTCTATAATTTGAGATATCTCAAAATAAGCTTTAAAAGGGGTTCAAAGGGTTCCGAATATTATTCAAATATTGGCACAAAAAGATTATTAAACATATTACTACTAGAAACGACATATCTCTTACACCTTTTTCTTTTCTTCCCCTATTGGCGAATTAGTCAAATTAATTTTTAGAAATACAAACACCAGAAAGTCAATAAAACTTGAAACTAAACCATTTCAAAGCTAAACCTGAAGAATCTTTAAAAATTTCTTTTTTCTTTGTCGCCAAAATAATGTAAGCCAAGTTTATCTTTTCTCGAATTACAATTTTGAGGACATGCCTGGTAAACTTTTGACCGTAAAAAGTTCCAAAAAAAAATCAGAAACGATTAAAACAAGAGGTTTTGCCTCTCAGGAAATGTCACTGAATTGTTACTCTTACCTTTTCAATATTCTCTGGTATATGAATTGTACGAGTAGTCGAGTACAAAGTTTTATCTTATGATGTCTGTGTGGTTGGAATCGCTTACCTATCTTAGAATCTGCCTGCACACTGGTAGAATAAACTCATGACCAAAAATTTCTTTGTGTCTGTACAACAGATTTAGTCAATATACGTTTTTAGTAAGATCACTGTACAAATACCTACATCACTTTCTATTTCGTTATTTTTAATCTATCCACAGCGACCCATTAAAAACGGTTTAATCCTTTTACCTCATTATTAATTCATAGAAAGAAATAAGTTTAGTGCTAAAACAGGGGATCCAATATCTAAACATTTTAAAACTAGCATGGGATTTCCTATGTTGCATCCGCCGATGCAGCACTCGGTATGTTTAGTTGCACCACACAACATATCCCATTTAAATGCACGACCCAAACTTCTTCGGAGTAAATTGCGAGGCCTTTAGAGACCTGCCCAAGATTGCGAAACAGCCGTGCCGAAGGCAGGAAAGCAAAACCAGGGTGGGATAAAGAGTAAGAATGTGACAATGATTTAAAAGGCGTTTGCAACAAGAAATGATGACCAGCAACGTCACGTGAGTTAACCGTTTAAACAAAAAAAACTTGCTATGCAGCAACCTAAGGGACAAAGTAGAGCCAGCAAGCTCTGAATACTTAAGTGGTAAACCAGATCGGTATGTATGTAAATGCTACTGAAACAATGAGAAGGGTATAACAAAAAAAACGACGGTAAGGAGGTACAGAAAGAAATACAAAAATAGATGAAACAGGATTCAGCGGAGGGGAGAATAAGGTCTTTATTAGGAGCGAACCAACCAAGAGTTCATTTGTTTTTTCCGTGTGGGATAAGGCTATTTTCTCTTTCTACGACTTTTCCATATAACGTCAGATAGATTTTAAATTTCGCACTGAAGGACTATTAGCGCAAGACCTTGAAGTAAAGCAAGCTGTTGAGGATGCTGATTCCACAATCATCAGCACTGCTCTTCAACTTGGATAGTTGTTGGGAAAGATGTAGATCTTCTCATACTTTTAATAGCAGCAGCTTTAGTTTCTTTTAAAATATATATTGCTGAAGCAAGAAAAACCGTAAAATTCAGTTTTTCCAACACCCTACCTTATGTGGCGTTAGAAAATAGGGGCAAAACATATATTCACTCTTTCTGATGTAAGTAAAAGTGACTAAAACGATTTCCAGCTTTCCTCTAATTTCTGCGGTTTAGGTTCGTTTGTTTGGCTAATTTTTCTAGCCGATGTATGGTGGTGTATGAAACTTTGGCAGGCTCTAGTGTCGGTGCAACGTACGTGTTCGTATCGTAAACTCTAGCAACTGTAGTGAAGTCAAGATGCGCTTGCTTCTGATGTCACAACCTTCTTGCAATTATGGAAGCGTTCAGCAAAATTGACGCCCATTGGATTAATTTTGAAATTCATTTGACGTTGCAACTGCAGTTTGCGAAGTAGATTTGTTTAAGAAGAGCTAAACCAAAGGGGTAGATCTATCTCGAACGGGGTAGCTGTAGCAACACTATCATTAAATGTTAATATTGTTCAGTTGCCAAACTACTAGGTACGCTGAGCGTTTTTCATATAGCAGAACAGTGTTTATAGTGGAAAATTTCAATTTTTTAGTAAGTCTAAATTGGCCATACTTAGAAATTTTTGCTTCAGTATTGCGTTTTTGATTGTTTACTTTGAGCTTCCTGTTCTTAGCGTGAGCTCACGCTAACCCGACTACTTGTGGGTTAAACAATTTTTTTTTATATTACCGCGTTTAAAGGGTGTTGTTGCCCTTCGTTAGAACTAAGACTACGGCTTACTAAGAGGGGAGTACAACATATTAGAGAACAATTTCAGGATTAATCGTTGCCATCAAGTTCCAAGTGGTCATATGATTGTAATAAATACATAGATATAGAGTATATTTTTTGTGTGAATTCATTATCTTGCTTTCATTTTATGCTAACAATAACATAAATAACTATATCTCAGTAAATTACTAACTATTATGACTAATATGTATAAGAAGTTCTAAAACAGTTTGTGGCCATTTTTCTACTTTTTAACCAGTTGATAAATACTAAATCCAAGATTGTGAATTCAAGTTGATTTTAATTTTCCTTCCTTGTTTATGTTTTTTCTTGTAATTGTAGCACCCCACAAAATGCATGGACGAAGTTTTTGGAATTCAGGATGGTAATAAAGCAAATAAAGGAAACACAAACTATACACCAAAATAAGTTAGTAGAAACTTTGTAATTTTCGAGATACAAAAGTTTAAAAACTTAAATCCCCCGTTTAAATGTATCTGATTATGTTCTTGACTTGTGAGCTACCACACACACAATAACATTGCAATATTTAATATACCATATGGTGCAGATTCGAGAATTTAGTTTCTATCAGTCAGCCCACCGGCGCTCTTATGTGTAATTTTGATTGCTGAAGTATTAAAATTTATTATTTGCAATATTCTTATCATTTATGTACATTCCAGAACTTGTAGTTGTCTAATGCTTTAAAATATGTGGCTTTTTAGTCTGTCAATTGTGTTTGAATGATAATAATAATTTATTAACGGACATCCATTTACAAACATATCTGATTAAAACATTAACCAGAATAACTACATATACATAATGTAATGTAGAATAAATATAAATATAAAATATTGCTACATATTTAGTGCATTTCTTAAGGAGCACTTGAATTTGTTAAAGGAAATGCCAAAGAATTCCAAATCATCATGTGTACATGCTAAGTGACATATTCTACACTGAGGAGAATTTGCACCATACGCAGTTCGATGGAAAAGAATATTGAAAATTGGTAAATTACGTAAATTGGTATTTTTTATGTTCAAAGAAAAACATTGAAGTATTTGAGAACAATTAACAAATCCATTAAATACTTTAAACAAAAAACATAAATCGTAATAATTGCGGCGCACATGCAATAAAGATAGGCCAAAGTAATGTAAAAGATCACTATAATTGTAACCGTAGTAATCAATTCGGTACTTGTAACATAAAAATTTTACAAATCGTTTCTGTGTTGCTTCCATTCTATTTACTAACGTAATATAATATGGGCACCAAATGGTTGTGCAATACTCCAGAAGTGAACGAACTTGAGACGTATATAGTATAATTAAAATTCTTAAAATCTGTGAAATCAGTACACTGACGCACAATAAATCCTAATATTCTATTGGCTCTGCTGAGTAGATTTGTAATATTGTTGATCATAACTAACACATGCATCAATAATAACACCTAAATCCTTAAAGCAAGTAACACTTTCTATTGCTATATTATTAATGTAATAAGTACAAATACCAGGTGATAACTTTTTAGAAAATCGTAAAGATTTGCATTTTGAAATATTTCATTCCAGATGGTTTTCACTACACCACGAAGTCAAACAATCCAAATCAGCCTGTAACAAATGATCTGAACCAACAGCATCGGTACGAATGAAAAGTTTTAAATCATCAGCATATAGCAGAAATTTGCTGGAATTGATAGAATAATTTATATCATTAATAAACAAAATAAAAAGAATTGGTCCCAAATGGGATCCTTGCGGTACGCCGGAAGTAACGTTAAACCATTCGGAGGTAGAATTATTAATGACAACTCTTTGTTTTCGCATGTTTAAGTAAGAGTAGATCCATGACAACAAGGGGTTTTGTAAACCTAATTTACTTAATTTGTAGATCAAGCGCTCAATATTGACTCTGTCAAATGCCTTATTAAGATCAGTATAAATACAATCAACGTTATGACCCAATTCTATAGTATGCAGAACATAATTGGTAAATAAAAAAAGATTTGTTAGCGTAGATCTACCCTTAACAAAACCATGCTGTTCATCAATTATAATGTTTTTTACGGATTGAAACAATTTATCCGTAACAATGGCTTCAAAAACTTTTGGAATTGCAGATAGAGTACTAATTGCACGGTAATTAAGAGCATCTAAACGATCTCCCGTTTTAAAAACAGGAAAAACGTTTGATTTTTTCCACAATTCAGGAAATACAGAACTACTCAAAGAATTATTAAACAAAATGCACAAAGGTTTAACTAAGTTGTTTGCACAGCACTTCAAGAAGACTGCAGGAATATTATCTGGACCAGCTTTAGAATTAGCATCTAGAGAATTTATTTTATTGAAAATATCTTCTCTAGATATATTTAACTTGCAAAGATCGACAATTTCTTTTAAATTATTATCCCAAAGTTTACTTTTATAAGTATCATAGGTACAATAAACAGAATGGAAGTACTTTGCAAATAAAGAGGCGATTTCAATCGGAGTATAACCCACAGAATTTTCATATCTAATACAGTTAGGTAGAGAATTATCTCCTTTTTGAGATCTAACATAATGCCAGAAGTGTTGAGGATTTTCTAAAATATTAATATCAATGCTTCTTATGTTATTTAACCTACAGTTATTGATAGCAATTTTACATTTATTTTTTAAATCCTTAAATATATTGTAATCTATAGGAGATCTGAACTGTTTGAATTGTTTGTGAGCGATTTTCTTTTCAATAATTAAAGATTTCGTACTACCATCAAACCATTTAGGAAAATTAAACTGCTTTTGCATTGGCACTCTTTTTTAACTTAACATATAAAGATATAACAGAATTAATAATGTCGTAGAAAATATTAACAGATTCCTCAATTGAACTAAAATTGTTTAGTATATTCCAATCAATACTGTCTAAACGATTATTAATCAACTCATATGGTGCATTCTTAAAGTCTAAATAAAATATCTCACCATTGGTAAGAGTTGACTGAGAACAATCCTTTACATTTAATACAAAAGAAGGATGATTTATATCAGGTTTAGTTAAATGTGGCCATTGATAAATATTTACAAAATCCACATTACAAAATACTAAATCTAAAATAACATTATTAGCATTATAAATATAATTCTTTTGAACAAAACCATAAAACGCAAAATTATCACAAACAATTTCTTCTATCTTAGAGTGTACATTAACTGGAATTAAAGTATCACATACAGTATCACAGAAATTATCACAATACCATGTAATTTTTGGTAGGTTATAATCACCTAAAACACAAATGATACTATCAGGATAAGTTATGGTAATCTCCGAAATTAATTGAAGATGACCTTCATATAAAGAAATATCCGAATTTGGTGGAAAATAAACAACTCCTACTATCAGATTTTTACTAGCAAGATGAACACAAGTCCATATCTCTTACCAAACTTTTACATCAAGATTAATTAGAAAAGATGACAAACTCTTTTTGACTGCGATAGAAACTCCACCACCCCGTTCTTTGCTCGTTGTTTTAGGATTCCTGTCTTGACGAAAAACATTATAACGTCCGTCAATAATCTCTGAACTGTTAATTTCCCCATTAAGCCATGTTTCGGAGAGACAAACCACAGTGTGATATTCGCTTAATACACTAGTAAATATTTCATTAACTTTTGTCCTAAGACCACGAACATTTTGATAAAATATGTTTATGTCGGATGCTTCGTGGGAATTGCCCTTTGAAAATTTTTATCATTATTTAATTTCTGATGAACGGGAGCATTATAAAATTTCCGAACAGCAACACCTTGTGGCCAAAAGGATGCATTAAGTAAATGCGATAAATAAGACGATTCCGCAGTGACCTTAAAAGAACTGTAGTGTTCAGGATATTTAGCGTTTAGACGAGTAACCTTGATTTTCAATGAACTGGTTTTTTCATTATCTGACATTTTTATTAATTTACCAGTAACATAATTCTCGATCTTGGTTTCATCAACATTTGGATTAACTCTTGTAACGTGTACATCATAACTACGGGCTTGTTTTGCTGCTGCGGTGAAGCCCTCATCTAATTGTGAATTCGTAGTACCAGAGCCAATAATTAACTTATTACGAGAAGTTTTATTATTAAAATTGGAAACCATTCTGGCCGGTTCATGGTATTGCTGCGATAAGTTAACACGTATATCAGACGAACCATTCACAGCTGTAGCGTTTTCCACCTTCGAAATCTTTTTAGTAGCAGCGACAGAAGCGTAATTTGCAGTAACGGAAGGTTTATCAGAAGAAGAATTAACTTTGATTTGTTCATAAGAAGTAGTTTCTTTGTTAGCAAATAAACGATCTTTACTTAATAATCTCACTAAGTCAATGTTGCTTGATTTCAAATTATCAATCTGATCTCTTAGATATGCTACTTCACGCTGTAATATTTTTGTTTCTTCCTTAACAATATTATTAATAATATCTAGGAACTCACCACTTTTCAAAAATGAAATTATTTTATAAGTAAATACTTTTGAATTTATTTGTGCACATTGAGTGCTGGCATTATCAGCTTCATTTAAGTTATAGCAATCTTTCTTATCACAATCAGGGCACAATACATTTTCTTCATCAAGAACCTTAACATTTAAGCGTTCTACACATTTAGGATGGATGATCACACCACAAACTTTACACTTAGGACCATTAACTGCTTTACTTTTACAGTATAAACAAATGCGACCTTTCTCCGGCGCCATTTTGATTTCTATAAATGATAATGTTAAATTCCTGTGAATTGTTTTCCACTAATTACTGAAAACCTGCTATTATAATTTACCACAAAACCGACAGAAAACGTTTCAATTTCAGTGTGTCTTTTATTGCAGATAGTACGAGATAGTGCACAGCTATAACCTATAACTAACTTATCGAAAACTGAAGGGGGCCCACAGAGGTAAACACATTCTTGAATATAAAAAAAGTTCTATAAATCTAATTGATAAAAATTCTTTTTCAGCACTTGTTTTTGGTAAGAAAGAATAGTAGTTCTCAAACTTTATTGTTTATTGGTGTATAACCTTGTGTTTACCTAAAATCTTCTTTAGTGTCTAATTTTTACAAGACGTCAGAAGGAAAAAAGCAGTTTCGTATAGAAATAATTTTAAAGTGAAAAAGCTTTTTATCTTGTTAAAATTATAAACGAACCAGTTAAACAATTTGTCTAAAAAATGCTAAATCTCTAGTATACCTATGAACATCTAAAACACGTTTTATTACATTTCGTGATTAAAAAGATACGTGAAAGTATACACGATATGCTTATACCTACATGTTCGTACTAATTAATAACGTATACATATAACTGCAAATTTTCTAACTAGGTGCACATCAAAATCTTAAATTACATAAATATTTTTATTTTATTTATCCAATTAATTTTCTTCCTTTTTTTCTTTCTTAATAAAATAAACAAGTAGCCGAGTTCAAGAAAGTTCAAAGTATTTAGCAACAATTTTTTACTGGCTGTTATTAAATAGTAAATGTCTTATAATAGATTTTTAAAATAATAATAGCGATAATAATAACAAATAATAATCTACTTAGAAATGTTTTATAATCCGCAACAGGTTGTAAAAACGGCAAAAACCTTAAGGCAATTATTGTGTAGTGGATATAAAGAAAATGATCACTTCAAAAGATGTGCTAAAAGCAGCTCAGATACTTTTTTCAGTATTTCTGATTTTATAAGTTTTAATGTTATGTGAACATAAAAATGTTCTACACGTTTTTTCTTCTTTTGAAATAGTTGTAAGACTAATGTTAATAATCGATAAAAATACTATAAATACAAGTTTTAAGATAGTGAAAAATATGCAAATTTATAACCAGAGGCATGAATCACTTCTCGCGCACGACTGTGAAAAACTAATAAACCTTTCCTATGCAAAAGCTACTTATACAGTGATTTATGTCGTAATTGCTTTTATATTAATTCTAAAGCGAATTAAAATTATCTCTAGGATTACATCTTCAATCTCATAAAGCGATTTTCAGATTCTGTATTCACTCTATTAGAAAGTTATTTTTATTAGTTTATATCTTATTATTGTAACATATCGGATGTATCCTTTAAGGTGTTAGTTTCAAGATAATATGTATTTAGGTTAAGAGATCGCATTTTAGAAATATTTATGAACGTGTGTTATTTTGTACTCCAGTTACTGTGTGTGTTAGCGAAAAAAAGAAGAAAAAAAGATTAACAAAACACTACCTAGGATACCTATTCGAGCGTTACTTTCCCAAATTATATTTTCTTGTTAGGAAAAATATTAAATGTAATTTAGACCTAGGCTTGATTGCTAATGTCATTAACCGACTTTATGCTTTTGATTTGTGTTAAAAGAAAATGACGATGCGAGCAATTTCAAATAAAAATCACTTTCGAAAAGGATTTCAAATTAAAAGAAAGAGAAATTCCTAATTAAGAACAGTCGAAAATAATATCAATCAGTAAAGGATAAAAAAGGAACAGTAAGATTGTGATGTAAATATAACGGTGATGATCGCTTTTAGAAATCTCCTTTTTATAGACAGTTTAAAACTCTGCAAATTAATGACATTTTTTAATAACAAATAAGCAAAATCCAGTTTTTGTTTATTAAATACTTTTCTTGCGATTAAAACAGGAATGTTCAACAGTGAAATGTTTTATCCATTTTCTGGTTCAAACGAATGCAGAAGAATTTCTTTTTTCAGTGGGAAGCTATTGAGCTTGCAATATCATTTAACTTGTGCTTTCTTTAATTAGTTTTTAATGCTGCTTAATGTTAGTCTAAGTCTAGAGGTTTTGCAAGCTACAACCAACGTATCCTGCTAGTACAGTGATGCTGGCACCCACAAAACAAACCCAAAACTTCTGTTCTAGACTACTACTTGAAAATGTAAAATCTAGCGAAATTAGAACACTTCTGTGATATAGAGGTGGTTTGATTCAAAATCTTGTTTAGTCCTTTTAGATAAACTTGATATATTCTTTAAATTCGTGTCAGATTAACTGTTAAAGACAAATTGTCTACAAAATCATGCTATTGGTTACAGACAAAAATCCAAACACAATTGGGTGATTCGAAGGCCAAATCATAGCTCAGAGTATGACAAAGCAACATGTAAAAAATATTTATTCAAGCACAAGGTATAGGGTACATTCGAAAGTAGGGGAGACCGGGTCTAGTTGTCGCAGAATGTACGTTTTAGTTATTTTTGGGTTGCATTTTGAGAAATTTAAAAATCAATTTATTTAAAGTGAGTTGCTATGAATAAGCAACGACTTCCGAAATTCAGATGTTGATAAAAATCAACTTTAGTACTTAAAAAAATATATATTTTAGTAGTTAGTAAAATGTTGTCGCAACACTTGGGGTAAGTTGTCGCTTATACAGTTGCTCAAAGTGAAACTCGGACGCTGTTATGAAAATGTATAATTGTTAATAAATTAAAAAATAATATTACAATAAATTGAAATAAAGTAGATACTCTATTAAATGGCAGTTTACTGTTTACATTTAATAAAAGAAAAATCAATAAATTCAAAAAATAAAGCAAAAAAATAATTAATTCTAAATTAAATACAAATTTAATATCAAACTAAAACTCGGACAATCACAGAAATTATAATTAAAACTTATATAACAATCAATTATTTTAAAATCAATACTTTGTGGGAAGGCCTTTACTCTTTTTGACACTTTCTAATCTTTTGGGCATTGATCTAACTATTTTCTCACATAAGGCAGGAGGTATCTTTTTCCATTCTTCAAGAATTACTCTTTTTAGCTCTGTTCTTGAAGAAATAGTGTGTTTCCGCACCTGCGTTTTCAAATAGCTCCATAGATTTTCTATAGCAATAATATCAGGAGACTGTGGAGGTGTTTCCAAGACATGCCGGCAATTATAAAGCAACCAAGACC
Source organism: Ignelater luminosus (assembly GCA_011009095.1). NCBI lineage: Eukaryota > Metazoa > Arthropoda > Insecta > Coleoptera > Elateridae > Ignelater > Ignelater luminosus. The sequence continues at coordinate 260,756 of VTPC01090747.1, forward strand.
GTATTTTATAAGCCTTATGTTTTGGATCGTTGTCCTGATAAAAATAAAAATCATCACCGATTCCTAATTTTTGTACGCTTTCGTGAAGATTCTTTTTTAAAATTGCTAAATACACATCCTTATTCATTATTCCATCAATTATTTGTAATTTTCCAGGACCAGCAGCTAACATGCAGCCCCATACCATTACCGATCCTCCACCGTGTTTGACGGTCGGCTTTAAATTCTGCCGCCGCAACTCTTCGTTTGCTTTCCTCCAGATGTAGGTGCTACTGTCAGACCCAAAAATATTAATTTTACTTTCATCAGTGAATAACACCCGATTCCAAAAGGAAAAATCTTTATTTGAGTGCTCCTTAGCAAACTTCAATCTTTTAATTCTATTTGTTTTACTAATGTATGGCTGTTTTCGGACAACTCGTCCATTAAATTGATGTTTCCTTAAAATAATCTTTATAGTTTTGGGGTGTGCTTTTTTACCAAGATATTTTTCTACTTCGACCGCCAGTTTGGGAGCACTCAATTTCGGATTTTTCGTTATTTGGCTTATGATCCGTCTTTCGTCCGCTTCATTAAATATTTTTCACGCACTCTTTTTTGGTTTATTTGCTATAATATTAAATTTCGTAAACCGGCTTATGATATCACGAACTGTAGAATGACTACGATCAACTATTTCTCCAATTTCCCTAATGGTTTTACCCTTATTGTGATGCTTCAGAACCAATTCTCTTAGTTAGATAGACGTTTGACCACGTTGTCTTCCCATTTTTGTAAAACTACACTAATATAGACGGTTTGTAGTAGAAACCAAATTTGAACTAAAATTTTCAACATTATCGAAAATGTGCCGTGCACGCCGGCTAGATAAGACAAGCTATCGAAACCGTCCGAGTTTCATTTTGATGTTAAATTTGCTATCATTTCTTTGATATTCTATAATGAGTATGACTAAAGAAAATTAATTTTGTTATTTTCAAAAAAATCTAATGCTGGCTCCTTTATTGATCCATAAGTATGATAATTTTATTTCTCAGGCAAAATCTTTGTTGTAATTTTTAGAGAAAATCTATTTATATTTAATTGTCCGACTTTCACGTTGAGCAACTGTATCTGTATATGAGAAGCAGTTGGGCCGAAGTCCACTTTTGAAAACTTTACAGGAGGACGTAAAAACTTCAAAAGGTAGCATTTCATATTACACTGTGACTACAAGTCTTATCCAGTCAACTTTGTAACGGGAAGATGCTCAAAAGTATGCACAGGTCCCGTCCAGACCAATGGTAGATGTTAAATCCCGTAGCTCATGCCGCAGATGGGGTGGATTCTCAAATAAACTTGGCTAATCTCTCACAAAGAGATGCTCACCGTTTTCCAAAACTCTTATTAAACTAATAGATGGTCGTAAAAGAGGGCGCCAGCAGTCGTAGATCGAAGGGTTCTGATGGTCGGTCACGCGACTACTCGTGAATCCGACACCCTGTATATAGGCTTCTTGCGAAACCTCACCCTGTGTAACTTACCTCGTGGAAGCTTTATTAAAACTTCCTTTAGCGTTTCACAATTGAGACTCAACACAAACAAAAAACTGTATAAACACGTGATTTGTCTTAATTAATTTTGACAAGGAAGTCCTCTGAAGACTTCCTTCTTGTTAAAAAAAAAATCCAAGAAAGAAATACCAGCTTAATATTTACTTCTCTTTTGAACAAAGGTATCTGATCCTTAATCGAAATTTAGACTAAGCACCACCGTACTTTTTAATAGACAAACGAACAAAGTAACGAAATTAACGCTGCTTATCTGGACCAGAGATCCACTTACAAAAAAAACACAAATAAATAATCGACCTTTCTTATATTTATTAAAACAATAATAAAAATGGATTCAACACACACAAACAAGAATATAAAAATAACAAAATAACACTACAAAAGAATATCAATAAAGGGTGTGAATTAATATCTTTACTGGAGAACAAAGTTGATAAACAAATAAGAAAATAAAAGTAAAAAAAAACAAGTTATTACAATAAACAAAAAGAAAATTTTGAAATAGCAACAAATAAACTTTATATCTAATAACAAAAAAAACAATAGTCAAAAGTTATTGTTTAGGTTGCAATAATTTAATCAACACCAGCTAAAGTTACCTGAGAACGTTCCTGTTACAAATTAGTTAAAAATATTGATCGTGAATATTATAATTTAATGAGAAAATACGAAACTAATCTTGCCTAAGCAAGGTCTTCGTATGGAATATTTCACAAATTCCACGTTCTCCTAGTCTTTTATCAAATGAAACAATCATAAGAACTCAAATAACAAAACAAAACAGGTCTTTCTTACTATAACGGCAATCTTCCTTCCAGGTGTTATATGCAGGTCTCTGATTTTCACGATAGCAGCTAATCCACGTAGTATTCGACGCAAAATTTCACGTTCACCAATGTTCAAGGGAACTTGGTTTCAACGAACAATCACTGTTGTTAACAATAACCAAAAAGCACAAGAACAACATCCAAGTGTTTATACACAAACTCTAAAAATAACTAAAACCACTTTGAGTCTCAAACGCTCTTTAAGTTTACTTAGTTCATTCGGATCACGGAGCTTCCAAGATGTAAAATGCACAGGTGCTACACCAACGGGACCAAAATGGTTGCGTTCCTACCCTCTACAATTTCTGCTTCCTGGAGGACACCAGCGTAATTATATTTGGGTTATACATTCCCCACGATAACGAAATTTATAAGCCTTGCTGTTGGCAAACAAACCACTTTCTTCCGCGACTATTGCGCGTCTCTGACACGAAGAAATTACGATTTCTCCAGTCCGATCTCTTTTCTAAGAAGATCGCTTCACTTAATTTGGTTTGAATCCAATTAGGGGATGTAGAGGTAAACGTCGAAAATTACCACACGTTGGTTCGAGTCAACAACTATCAACATACTCCTCTATTCTCTCTGCGTCTCCTGTCGCGCAATGTGTACTTACTGGAGTGGGGTTCGAAAGTCAGATGCACACCCTAACAGGTCAAAATATAAATATTCTTATGAGACAGTGGAAAATTTCCATTGTAGATTTACCAGCTTAAACCTGGTTCAATCGAGACGGTGTGACTTTAATTTTTGTGACTAAGATTTCCAGGAATAGCAAAAGGCACGTCTAAACGGAGCCCAGAAGTCGAGACCATAAAGTTATCAATTCTTTAAAATAACATTACAACAAACATTCGTTTAATGAAACAATTCAAATATTACGCGTCAAGAAAACAAATATCCAAACGAAATTGAAAGACAGGGGCGGATTTAGTGCGAATTTTAAAATAACATTACAACTTAAAATTTTGTTTACACGTCTTTCAGGTATTTCTTATGGGTTTCTCGCAATAAAATTTGTTCAGAGTTTATTAATATTAAAGAAAAAAAAAACAATTTCAAACACATGTAGGACAACAGCCTTGATGCTTCTAACATTTATAGCTTAATACAAAAACACACATTTAAAATTTAATAAGAAATAAGTAGTATTCGTAATAAAAGTTTGCAAAAATGTGTAAAATATTTTGGTTTATTTAATAGAAAATACGTTTCATACAAATTACAAATTAGCCTTACGAAATTATTTTTATTTAAAAGCATATTATAAAAAATCCTCAGGATTTTCATCGGGCTGGTCCTCAAGCTCGTCGGATGCTGTGGCTGAATACTCTAGAGGTTTGTAGTAGGGATGAAAAGATTTGTCAACCCATTCTAGGAGCTCCAGCAGTGGAGTGTGAGCTAAATATAACACTTAAAGAATGTACAAACTTTTCTTATTTTCCAATTAATTGTCAAACACGAAATTTACTTTTGACATCACAAACGCTATTACTAAGACTACAGCGCGTTCATCTTAACCTAAGCATTTTAAACTAGAAAATGATAAATGAGAGCATTGTAACGAGGGCGTAAGTATAGTTGCAGCCCATATGTAGCTCTTAGCTTCGATGCTATTTAACTTGCAACAAGTTGCCCCTGCGATAACTAGTCCCGGTCTCCCCTAACCAAGTCTTCCCTATGTATTTCACCAAAAGCAAATTTATTTCTATAAAAATAAAAGTAAAATATGTAAAACCTTGCTGAGGCTTTCCTTAGTGGAATCAGCACTGATCTGGGGTGTGATTCTCAAACTTATAGAAACGTATTGCGTTTACGTTTAACCTAAAATTACCAAGTGTGTTTAAAATTGTATCAACTAAAATGGTATCCTTGTTTCTTACTTGGGGTTCTGTGTTTATTCATTTGCTTCTGAAGGTGCACTATTTTGAAAATTATTGATTTTGGTACAATTAGCATACCGCACTATGTTGGAACAAGTTCACAATTTCACAGAAGTTTATCTAGCCATTCCGGTCAGATATGGATTTGCGCTAATGCATGTATGTAAAGAGAATTTCATACATATCTCTTTATCAACATCATTAAGTTCAAAAGAAAATTTTTTTTATATCGATTTTCTAAGAATTCAGTGTCAGAGAATACAGAAATAGTTGACTACGTACATAACACTACAAATTGTTATAGCATCGAGGTCATCTTTGGTTTTTATAAGTCACAGAACTACTCTTTTTAGCAATTTTTTAAACCATCAAGAGGCACATACCAAACCATTCTGGAAAATTCTCTGAGCTTGTTGGAAAATATTCTTGACATTGATTAGACTAGAAAATACACGTGTGTAAGGGTAAAACCATTTTCAACAGCAATGACGATATTGAAAAACACAAAGTAATTGTTGAGTTATGATTTTGTTACCCGTCCAAATAAACGTTAGCATAACAACATCGTAAGGTATTCGCTAATATGACGCGTAATTACCAGGAATACAACTGTTCTAACTGATCAGGTTAACACGGTTCCGTTCTCGTAAACGCATATTGAACCCGGTAAATGTAAAATAAATTCCCATCTCTCTTGATAGTATCAATAAAAAAAATCAAACTCGAAAGTGAATTAAGAAAATTTATGGAAATTTCAAAAGAGTTTCATTGCCAAGCTTAGCTGTTTTACTGTCAATCGTTTCGTCGAAAACTGATACATCACTGGGCATTTTATTGCATTGCATTGGTACAATGACTATTTTTTAATTTTAAAGAGATTTAAAGAGCTGCTTAGGAAATTTCAGCCTGATATCAATATATTACACTATAACGTACATAATGCCGTATAATTTAGACTACCAAAACAGGGGGAGGTAATTTCCGAAACGTTTATAGTCTTCTGAAAATTGATACTGCACTTAATAACCATATCTACAGAAACTAAAGATTAAGAAATATTCAAATTGCTATTGAGTAGTTTTTTTGATCTAAACGTTATTATAATTAGAAAATCTTTCTATAGGTAACAATTTTGAATTTCCTGTAATAAAAATAAAATATAGAATATATTAACATATTTACATCAGTAGATTAGATTTCATAACAATTGCAAATTTGCATTTTGCTAACCTATTTGTTAAATGCACGTCATAGTATTACGTACTAACATAAATGTTTTCATATAATAAGGGAAGCTAAAATTGGCTATAGTACATTGTGGAGACTTTTCCCGCAAACCCATTGTTTCAAAATTAAATAGTTTAAAAGCTTTTTACATCCGACACTGTGTTAAAATTACCATTTGGACGATGTATCAAAGAACTTCGGTTTCTTTAATTGTTATTTTTTCTAGAGATAAAATCTGAAACTTCACTGTAAAATTATGTAATTATTAAAGCTCGATAAAATAAAAATTGTATTCTGTCTGGTAAAGCTGTTTCCAGGCGCTAAGCATTTTTAAAAGTAAACAAAATCTCAAATTCTTCCTCTTGTTTCGAACCGCTGAAAAGAAGAATACTGTTAATTGTTTGCTTTCACCTTATTTTACTGCAAAGTCGCCACATGGAGGGGGGATATTTCTGTGAAAAAGCAATAAATATAAAAGAGATTCGTCTTTCTATGCCAGCTACAAGTGTTATAAATTTTTTCATAATGGCCCGCGTCCTAATACCATCGTACTTTTTTCCAAACAGTAGAACGGAAGGGTTCTAAATACAGTGTTGAACAACAAATTAGAAAATTTTCATTTTTTAAATTTATTAAGAAAGGTTTTGAGTAAGTGTTATAACCTTATATTTGACGATCCAGTAAGCGTCCATAGCTCTGTCTTCGGGGGGTGAGACTTGTAAGGAGAATGCCGGGCAGACTAGGTTTGCTGCGTCACGACAGAGTGGGAACTGGTCGTTTGTAGCTACTCCTATCCAGTGAAGGTGGGCCTGTGTTCCGGTTAGAGCACACTGCCAAAATTGCAGACGGAGAGTCTACCAGAAACACGACATTCTTTGTATTGTTGGGGACTCTCTTCCTTCTGACACGGCCAACACTTCTCCATTGAAATTGCTGCATGGGGCTCCCACAACTACTGCGCCTTCAAAAAGGGCACTATAGAATCCGTCTCCAGTATTTGGAGGATCAGTACGTGTATATTCGGAGCCAAGAGGCTTCCGAGAGGAGCTCGTCGTTGGTTTGCGGTGACAGTTGTCTCATTTTCGCTAGAATTCAAGCCCAAAATCTTGAGGCAAATCTTAGGAAGAGAAAGGTTCGTGCTTGTGAACGTCAACAGGGGCTTTGGATCTCCTAGAGCAATGCCATATTTGCCATATATGCCATATGCCAGTTTCTTCGCTCTACTCATTGGGGTTGCTGGCGTCTTTAGCCTCGCGGCGGTTTCTCTCCCAGAACTTAAAGAGTGCTATATCCCTACGGACGAGACGTGCAGGGGCTCCATGCCAGCTTGGAGTTCCATGGCAGGTATTGGTGTGGAGTTAGCAGCTCCTGTTCTAATCCTAAGCGCGGTGTTCTGAACAATGTTGAGACGGTTTAGACTAGAGTCGCTTGCCAGCAGCATGACTTCACTACCGTACTCCATAACTGGGCATATATACGTTTTAATGGGCTGAACCTTTTAGTACTTTTCCCGACAGTGTTCTCAATATGAGTTCTGCAGAAAAGTTTCCGATTGAGAGTGACAACTAAGCAGGTTTAAAACTGCATTTGAAAATTTGAGCTGGTAAGACCTGAGAGTATGTGACATAGAGAACGTTCGATAAAAAGTCTTTTTGGTGTTTACTATTATATTGTTTCTATTTGCCCATTCTTCCAGTTTTGACCATGCTGCTGATCGCCCAGATTATGAGTATACTGTGGCAGGCCCTGTCGTTGTAACCTATATTTTGACAGTTGTTTCATGAATTTGACTCTTAAATGCCCTTGGGAAAGGTAATGACAGATTCAACTGAGCAGATTTTCTGAAACTCTGGGCTTTATCAGTTCGTGCATTACCATCTGCCCCTAAATTTTGTCGTACGCTGCCTTAAAGTCTATGAGAATCCCAAGGCAGACGTTTTTCTATGGAACCCATCTTTCACAGCCTGTCAGAATTTGCCTACTTGGTCCATATTGTTTCTTTTACTGCGAAGAGCTGCTTGCTTGTAGTCGATTATGATGTAGAGTTCAGTGCATTCATTTAGTCGTTGTAGCACCATTCTTTCCACGATCTTGCAGAAGACGCTGGTTAACGCTATTGGTTTATGGCTTTCTCAGACGCTGGGCGGCTTGCCCTTTCTCAGTAAGAGGATGATTTCTGATTTTTTCTATAGATGTGGCAAGTTTTTATGCTAAGTCACATTTATGGACTTTAGCAGAGTTAGTTTAGTAATATCTCGAAGGCGGAGAAGGAACTGAGGAAAAATCTCGTCCGGTCCGGTCTCTTTACCAGCTTTGGTATCCTGCAGTGCTTTGTTTAGTGCGGCAATATTAAAGCGACTGTCAAACAGGATGTGCTCCTTTTTATTTAGATAAATTGCAGAGACATCTTTTTTCAATGAATGCCTTTTCTGTTTTTTTACTCTGAACTTGCTGACTTTGCAGTAGTATTTGCAATTTCTTTAGGGTATGTTAACATCTTGTTGCGGGTCTTTATTGGTTCGCATCTAACAGAGATCTCTCTAAAAGAGATGTATAGCATTCCTTAGCATATGGATCAAGACATAATTTATTAAGGATTGCAGATTGTTGCATTTCTCTGCAGGGTAGTGGATCTATAAGAAACAAAAGATATTAAAAAATCACATAATCTTAGAAGTAGTAAATGTATACCTTCGTACAAAGAACTCGGCGACTCAAATTTATTGTTAATCAGGTTTCGTCGCGAATTTTTCCGGTTTTTAAGATGTACTACAACCGTGGAGTATCATATTCCGTAATATATGGATCGATGGTACAAATACCGCAAGTTATAAGTTGCGGATGTTCCTCAACAGTTTTTATTTCTCGTATACGACGGGATGGAAACTGACATTTTGTTTTGTATAACCGACTAAAGTAAATGGCCCAGTTTCTAAATAAATCTTGAGTAACTTGAATAACATCAAATAGATTCGATTTTGATCTAGCTGATTTAAATACTTCAACTCATTCATTGGGAAGTTTCACACGAGTATTTTGCTTTATAAGCCCGAAATCTTCATCGCACTCCTATGTATGAGTGGCCTTTTATGGGAAAAGAGACCTTAATAGAATAAAATCTTTTTTGTGCATGGACAAGATGATGAAGACAACGGAAAATTGTATAATTTTTATTTTGTCCTCCACAAAAGTCGCAAAATATTTCCAAATATTTGACGCTACAATCTAGAAAATTATAGACAAAACGATGTGACATGGATTACACTTCATCACTCTCCTTTCTCCCAATAGTTTGTCTTTGTGGGTACGTATAAAAGATGCTTCGATTAGTTGACAAAACATGAATGTTGATTAAATAGATCGATAATTGTCTTGAATAGTATGCATCGCTTGTGGGAATATTTGGTACGAGTAGATTTTTAGCAAAATCAATACATATAGCTTCAGCAGCCATATTTCGTCGGCTGAGCTGTTTTACCATTCGTCTTTGATCATAAGATTCCTGGGCTTTAATTTTATGTACCTTGTTTTCCGTCTCAATCTTTCTTACTTCTATTTCAAGTTTTTTTCGTACTGTACTATCGGCTATTGCTGATATGTTGTTTATTTGAGTTTGTAAGCTCTTCTTCTTGGCCAAATACTCATCGCATATGCTGCAAGTATTCATGAATGGATAGCCGAAAGATGTATTAAAATCTGTAGAAAATCTTTTTGTGTAAGTTTCATGAGAAGTTGGGAATTCTAAAAATTTCTTCAAGTACATGTTATGCATCTTTTTGACGTTTAGTTGCTCCGGAAAATAAATTTTGGATGAGGCTTTTAGACTGTAATGGTTTTGACGGCCTTTAAACAATTTTATATAATTCGTAATACATTCTTAAGGGTCGAATGTTGTACCGACTTCTTTTCTATTGGAGCAGCTTTACTGCACCTAAGAAATCTTTGCAAAATTTCAAGCTTTCTTTCTTGAATCCATGTAAAGCAACAAAAGCTTTGTAACATACGGAAACCTCTTGGATTTCTTCGTTAATAGAAAATCTTACTTTATAGGAATAACAGCTCTCATTAAACTTGGTATGTTCTTCATCTACCCTTGTCTGTGCTGCTGAATAGAACAAACAGTGATCAATCCACACAAATAAATATTCTGTTCACTAGTCGTCTGCAGTAAGTTAAAGTGTTGTGTAATTTTCTTTCTGGTAGTTTCTGGGACATTTTAGAAGCAGTTCAATCTTATACACTTGCAATCATCTCCAGTGACATGATTTTGAAGGTTACCTTTCTTGTTCACCTTAGTTAATCTACCTAATTTGTTTCTTTTTTATCTTTAGATTGTAAGTAGTCACAGTTGTTTTCCCATCCACATTTTTGATTGCTTCAAATTTTCATAATAAATTCAAACACAACATAGTAACTACAATTACAAAAATACACGCGTATACTGCAACATGAATCTAATCAAAGACAACAACCTAACATCGAATATCACGTAGTGTTGGTAATATGGATACTCCCCCTTTTTCCCGTGATTTGCGTTAACTTTACTCCTTTTCTTCTATTCTGCTCAGCGGATTCTCAAGATACGGGAAAAATATTGAATTTCCTACGAATAACGCTGGAAGAAGCTGATAGTAAAGTATTGGTAGAGGGTAAAATGTCAACGGCATTCAAAGTCAAAAAAGGATTAATGCAAGGGGATCCCCTTTGCACGTTGTTGTTCAACATAATATTAAAAGTGATTATGAGAGAAAGTGGGATAAAAACAAACAATATTCTCTACTACAGCCGACACCAAGTAATGGCCTAAGCAGATCCTATCAGCAAGATTACGAGAGGAACTAAAACGAATTTTTAAAAAACAAAACAGAACATCAAAATATTATGAATTAGTTATAAATGAAGAGAAAACTATCAGTTTGAAAATGTAAGCCAGTTCAAATACCTCGGCGTCACACTTACTCAAAATTGTAATAAACCGGAAATAAATAAAAGACTGGCAAAAGGGGGTAGAGCTATGAGAGTCCTAGCCAGAATGTTAAAATCGAAAAACATCTCCAAAAATGCGAAATTGAGAGTATGGTATAGAATAGTGATAAGGTCATCGGTGCTTTGCGGAAGTGAAATTTGGATAATGAACAAAAACAGAAAAAATCTGGACACATGGGAAAGGAAAGTGCTGAGGAAGATACTAGAAGGAACCAAGAATGAAAATGTCAGAAACTGGCCCAAAAAAAATGTTATTGGGAGGAGTAGGCGGAAAGAAGAATAGGGGGCGTCCAAGAAAGCAGTGGCAAGATGCGATTAAAGAAGATTTAACGCGACTCGGTGTAGAAAACTGATAAGCGGTAGCTAAGGACAGGTCCAAATGGAAGAAGCTGGTTGAGAGACTCAAAGTTATTATTACCTCTTCTTAGCCTTCATCTTCAGTCACAAGATGGTATGAATGTTTCAATTTTACATTTTTACTGACTCTTCCTCTTCTTCCCCTGCACCCTTCAAATGAAATTAGAGCAATTAGAAAGATATCTGTCTGCAATTACAGATGTGTTAAAATAAATGAAATTGGGTTTAATGAAAGAGATACGGTATACTCTATTTGGATTATAGGAGGGCTTCATTCCTAATATAAAATTCACATATTTTTCTAAAAACATTTTCGTTCAGGGGGGTGCATCTTTTGTTCATACTAATCCTATGTATTATAACCTTTGTAGACCCCTACTCTGTAATCTTCTGTTGTCAGCCTTTTTGAATCTTGTTGTCATGGTTATGAGTTATGACCGACTAAACATTTATTTTCTTATTTTAACAGCAGGTTAGACCATAACTGAATTGTTAAAAGTTACAGAACAGTGGTCATAATGAGTTTGTCTTTATAAATTAATGTAATCTGAAATACAATTTATATTGTACAAATATCAGCAAATCTCGAAACCCACATCGCTTTCATAGACTTTCAAAAAGCCTTCCATCAAGTCGATCAAAGCAAATTATGGGCAATAATGAACGACAGTGTCTACACACAGCATCTCATATAGGCGATCAAAAGCCTACATCGCGAAACAAAGATAGTTATAAATACAGGTGAGAAAAGGACAGAAGAGATAAAAATCAATCAAGGAGTAAGACAGGGATTCTCCTTCTCATCCATCCTTTTTCACATTTATATAGACGACGTCCTAAAGCACTGGAAATCGGAAGAACAGCTCGGAATAAAAATAGACAGTCGCACTAGCTTAAGTTCACTATTATTCGCGGATGACAAAGCAATAATACATAAAGTGAAGATAAGCTCCAGCAATACATCGACTAAACCAAATGTGTACAGAATATAATCTTAAAATTTCATTACACAAAACGAAAGTTATGGCCTTTCAAGGCAAATATCATGTACGGTCAAAATTAGTTATATACAACAGAGCAATTAAACAGGTGCTGCATTTTAAATACTTGGGCTGCGACACGAGCTATGAAAATGATAACGATATGGATGAAAAAATACATAAATTTCAAGCAATATTTGGCACAATAAACAGGACCCTTAACTATAAAACTCGCAAAGATACAAAAATTATATTTTACAAGACCATGGCGCTGTTGATGTAGGGAAGCAAAAGTTGGATAAATAGAAAGAAAGACGACAGTAAAATACAAGCAGAAGAGATGATATTCCCGAGAAGAGTGAAAAACTGTACAAGAAGAGATCTAATTAGAAATGGAGACCTACGGAATGAATTGAATGTATACAATATTAATGACAGAATAACTGAATACAGAGAGAGATTGAGACAACATGTGAACAGAATGACAAACGAAAGATTACCCAAGAAAATCCTCAGCTATAATCCAGAAGGATGAAGGGAAATAGGCCGACCAAGAAAAGGGTGTTCATAAATATCTTTTGTGAAAACGGAACAGGCTAATGCCTAATACCAAACTCATTTAGTACTTTGGATTCTTTTTCTATCCATTTTTAAACAATGAGTCTCCAAGTTTAAGGATCTGTTTCCAGTCATAAATTAAATTCATGTTACAGTTTTTGATTTAAAAAGAAAAGTGCAGGTTTGAAATTTTAATCTTTTTAAACTTTTAAATTACGGGACCTTAATGACAGTGGTCTTCACTTCCAAAGAAAAAGTGGGTTTGTAATTATTTGTTTGTTGGATACTCTCGTCTTAATTCTATACCCATGAAGAAAAAAATTTTATTCATAACCTCAATATGCATGTTAGGGCTGCAGTATGTAGCATGTTAGAATATCTATACCTACTACAAAGTAAATATTTTCCAATTTGATGAAAAATATTTTAAATCTAACTCTTTTAATACTAATTAAAGTGAAGAGTTAAGTGGTATTTTTATTAATACTTTAGCTTCTTAATAGAAAGAGATAGAACGAGCGAAATTCTTTCACATATCTATAAGTAGACGATTAAGAATATCCGTAGCTTTATAATAATTAATTATATTTTATGTCTATAATCAATTTTATGTTAAGAATTTAATATTACCTGCAATAATTTATAATTTTATCATGCAAAAGAAAAAGAAATGCTGAATGCAGTAATCCAAAAGACAAATGTGAAGAGAGGTATAATAATTAAAACAACACTCGTCTGACAAGTTTTTGTAAAACTCTACTTATCTATTTCCATCTAAATGTGTACTTGTAATGAACTTTAATGTTCTTATTTATGTAACATGCAATTTTTTCTGAACATCTTTATTGATGTTGATCGACTGATTAGAATGATGAGATTCCTTCAATTCGAAACATCTTGATGTAGGACATAATTCACCCAATAACCAAATTAATCTAGAATGTATTCTATTCTATTCAAAGGATCCTTTTTGCATATTTATAATCAGCTAGTGTATATAAGGAAGTTAAACAGCTTCTAAATGTATAATCATTAAAATGTTTGACACATTTCTTAAATATTATTATAAATCGTGACTGATATATTAGTTTAGCATATAATTTGACATCCCATATTCAATTTTACGTATTAAAACTCATTAATTCGGTTTAAAAATTTTGCTCGAAGGCAAAAATTCAACGTAGACGACGAAGAAATTGGGTCCTTTTATACTTGGCGCGGTTGGAGGTCAAATCGTGAAGAATTGCATTTGCTTTCTGTCAGATATATGAAATGGACGATTAACGAATAGTTAGAGAGTACATACGCATCAAAGACTGCAAAACGAGGTATAATTGACCTTGAAGGAGGTCACTGCAGTGACCTGGAGCTGCACTTTACCTACTTTCCGAGACGGAAATTTATAGTGTTCTTAAATATTATTTTTGTTTAACAAATAGTTAATCATCTGTTAGTATGTACATAAAACAATAACAAGAGAGTCAATATTTCTTTAAAAATATTATTATTACTCTTTACAGTTCATTAAATGCGCGGTCAATTGGAAACTTCTATAAATGCTTCAGGTACAAATATTTAGAAAAATGATTAATGAATATAGATGTATAAACAGTAACAGAAATAAAAAACTAATTTATTTGATCGCTAAAATTATGATTTGTTCGAATTCGCACTGGCTATTTGCCGTTAAAATTGATTATAACAGATTTTTTCTTTTACATGTTTTGCGGCGCTATACAAAATTGTTATTATGAAAAATTACTTTTTCCTGGAACGCAATGCAGTCAAATTCGTTGCATCAACTCAATTTTCGCTAATGCACTTTTAAATTGCACATTCGTTAATTTTGCATTCACGACCTGTCTTCACTAAACACCGGAGTGACGTAGTTTAATGCAATTATAAAAATGATTAATAACAGCCAATTTGGACAAAATGGTACTAACAATTTTTGTTTATGTTGTGCCGAAATTTAAAAATTTAATGATGGACTGTGCAGCGTAATTTTATTTCATGCTCTTTTAATTTAGCGCTTTTCAAATCTACCATAAAGGAAATTAAATTGATTCCAAGTAAAAATTCTATTATTGCCGATTTATTAATTTTGTATCATTGAGGAGAGGAATGTCATTAATAGAAAGTTGCAGAAATATGGGCTATTAAGGTTTTGAATAAGTGAATTTTTTTTCCTTTAATGATATAGTTTGGTATTCAAACAGATGTTCCTCTTATTGTATTTCTACAAACCAACCACTTGTTAAATTAATCGAACATAAAATAACTTCATCGTAATGCGATTTTTTTCTTCTGTTAATTACTACCTACTTTTCAGTCGAAATGAAAAGATATAGCCTAGAAAAAACACTTTTATTTAATTGTTTGTCTATCAACCAGGTTTAGTGAACTAGGTTTCCATATAATAATAATAATAATAATTTATTGGTCTTGGAAAATTTAACATTTTATAGACAAGTCAAAATTAGTATATTAAAATATGTAACAATTATAAAAACTGTCGACAGATAAATGTAATATTAAAATACTAAAACAATGGAAATTAGAATAGTTTATAGAAATCTTCTATTTTATATAAACAATTCCGTATTAAAATTTGTTTTGTTGTTTTATGAAATTTCTTGTCATTTAGCAGTCGAAATTCTTCAGGAAGAGCTTTGAAAAAGTGAATTTCCATTGTTGATTTTTGCTTAGACGTTGTCGGTGTGGTACAATATTATGTTTGTTTCTTGTGTCATGATCGTGAATGTGTACATGTGTGGTATATTTATTAATTTGTTTTTTGTCGTAGCATAGTTCTTGATGTATTATCATAGAGTATAAAGACATTATTGGTAGTTCTTCAAATAGTGGCTTGCAGTGTTCCCGTTGAACTGCTTCTTTAATAGCACTAAGTGCGGATTTCTGTAGTGTAAAGACTCGATTGAGATGCGTTTCAGCTGCGTCCGTTCATAGCATTATCCCACATGAGAGACGAGAATGAAACGTGGCGTAATAGCATGATAAAGCTGCCTCTTTATTAGTAATTAGTCTTTTTTTGCGTATTGCATATACTGCTTGGTTTAATTTAGGACACAGAGTTTATATGGCTTTGCCAAGACATAGTATCGTCTAGATTAGGGGTCGGTAACCTGCGGCTTGCGAGCCACATGCGGCTCTTTGACCACGCGGCTGCGGCTCTTTTCGGAATATGCCTTTTCGGCCTAGATGTAATTTGGTATTTGGTTGATGAACTCTGCTGCACGTGGCCAAGGCCAAAGATGGGAAATGATTGACGATTGGTAACTTTTTGCTTAAAGCGTATCTGGCCCTGGTCAGGATGGAAAGTGTGGAGGTACGGTACGGCGGGTCGACTCTGTCGTCGGTCCCGTCTCCAGTGCTCCGTCGGCTTCACCGTCGCCACAGCTGTAAGGGCAACTACGCCGAGCGCGCCCACTCATACTACGAGCGCACCTCAACCTACCTCTCTCACTACAGAACTAAACAATATTATGTTTATAAGTCATTATACTTGTGTTGTTAACGCGTCCGAGTGATTTGAAACTGGAGTGAGGCGTCACAGAATGGCAACTAAGAAAAAACAACGAAAAATATAAGATGAACACCGCGAATTTAAAGCTGAATGCGAAGAAAATTATGCTTTTATGCAAAACTCTATGGGTCTTCCAACGTGCCTATTTGCAATGAAAAGCTATCTAATAATAAAAAATCTAACCTCGAACTCCACTTTTTAACAAAACACGACTCATTTGCAGAGAAATATTCTTTCGAAGATGAAAAAAACGCGGTGCCAAAATTAAATCAAAAAATGCAACAATGAACGTCAATTTTCAGCAGCTAGATGCAATCTTCAAATAATGAGACTGCAGCAAGTTTCACGGATGAAGAATACGTAACAAAGTGCGTTTTTTAACTATGGCCGAAGATCTCTACTCTAACTTTAGAAATAAACAAGATATTATTAAAAAAATGTTAAAGACACTACTCTATCCGCAAAAGCTGTTCGAGACAGAACGTGAAGGACATCGCACAAGTTACTCTTCTGGGACGGTATGTTTCCAATGAAGGTCTCCATGAAGAATTACTGGCTTTGCTACCACTTCAAGAACAAACTCGAGGTAAAGATATCTCTGCAGCAATTTTGGAATTTGTGACTCTTAGGGAAATTGAAATCAATAAATTTTTATCTATTGCTATAGATGGAGCACCCAGTATGACGGGTAAACCTAAAGGCTTTGTTACACCCTTCAAACAAAATGTGAAACACGATGTTTTTACGTTTCATTGTATTATTCATTAAGAAGCGCTGTGTGCGCAGACATTTCCCATCGAAGTTGTAAAGATGATGGATTTGGTAGTAAAAATAGTCAACCTAATAATGCCAAAAGGACTTAATCATCGACAATCTTGTGCTCTTATCGAAGAAGTAAACAGTCAATATTCCGACCTTCTTTTGCACCTTAGAGTTCGTTGGTTATCTAGAGGAGCAGCTTTGAAACGTTTGGCTTTATGCTTTGAACATATTAAGACCTTTTTAAATTAAAAGGAACAAGAATAACCAGAGTTAAGGGATGAAGAATGTTTACAGAAATTTTACTTTGTTGTTGATATGACATCACATTTAAACTACGTCAATCAGAAGTTACAAGGTAGAGGTAACATTGCAAATACACTTTTAGAAACTGTCCTTTTCTTCGAACAACTACTATTGTTTGCGGAAGACTTCAAGGGTGGAAATCTGTTTCATTTTGAAACTTGAAAAAACATCTGGAAGCTACTGGAAATGCCATCGATAGTAAGTTTCTTTTGGCAGCAACTGCAAAAATGCATGATTCATTTAGTGATTGTTTCAAAGATTTCAGAGATCAAAAGTCCCATTAATTCGTTTTTTTTATTTACTTGAAGTTTTGTGTTGTATTTGAATTTGTATTATATTTGTTTTGTATTAAATACATTTTCACCCATATTGCGTTAAAATATTGTATCTCAAACTCCCTTCTGTACCCACTGCGGCTCTTTGTAAATCTTGGGATAAAATGGCTCTTTGATCCAAAAAGGTTGCCGACCCCTGGTCTAGATGTATTCCTAAAAAATCTACTGGTGCTTGAGAATTTATATTTATTTTTTTTATAGCAAAAGTATGTTTGTCTTTTCCTTACTCAAAACAAGGTTGTTAGCATCAAACCAAATTCTTGAATTTGTTAGAATTCTTCTGTTAATTTAGAGATGTTTGTATTTTTGTCAACGTTAGTATACAGTGTTGTGTCATCCGCATATAGAACTGGGAAGACATTTGACTGTGTTCTATTGTTCGAATAGTCATTAAGGTATATTAAAAATAGAAGAGGACCTTATATAGAGCCCCGTGGCACGCCTGTTTCTACGTTTCTTAAATTACTTTTTTGGTTATTTAAGAATACCTGCTGTAGTCTATTTTGCAAAAAAGTTGCAATTACAGATACACAGTTAAATGCCTTGCATAAGGCCACGTATACCGTGTGACAGAACACGTTACTTTCATAGGCTTCTATGATGTTATTTTTTAATTTCATTACTCCGTCTATTGTTGTCCTTTCCTTCTGAAAAATAAATTGGTTTTAATTTAGAAAGTTATTTTTGTGGAAATACAATTTCATTTCCGATAAAATTGCCGACTAAAATATTTTTGAGATTATAGGAGGTATTGTAATTGGCCCAAAGTTTCCAGGGTTCGAGATATCACTCTTCTTGTGAAGTGGAATTGTTTTACACTGTTTTAATTTCTTGGAGACATGCTTATTTATTTTCTAGGTATGTTTGCTTGGGAAAATCCTTAAGGGAGTTTTGTATTAAATTATACTGGATAATGCTTTTTTGTTTCAAATACAGATATCTGTCTCGTTTCCTATGCCACACACTGCACCTGAAGCTTCAGTGACAAGCTTGACACATCTTTTGACAGTTTGTGTGTGGCATGGAAAATTAACAAATGATAGATTTATTTTATCGGTCTCTACTAAATCTTCCAAGTCGTTTTGGGTAACGTTACATAAAACAGAAGGCTCTGTTACATCATATGTATCTCAGCTAATTAGATCGTGGTATTCAATAGAGTTGAAATTAATAGAGTGTTTGAAAAATTTGAGATTTTTGTTGAGATTTTCTGGCTAACATTATCATATAAAATGCTCTTTTCTGAATGTTCTTGTTTGGGTTTGTTATCATGGCAAGTAATATATTTTCCATATGTGCAAAATTACTTATTTCTTTGTATAACTTGATCGATAATAGCTTTAATTTTATCATTAGAAGAACGTGATGCTGTAATAGTTGTCAGCATATGTCTAGGACCATTTATACAAAAGGATTACATTTTATCGTGAACCTTGTTGGTGCATATACTTTGACAATGTAAGTAGCGGATATTGTCAACTTCTGGGATGGTTTTTCGCTTGCCTCATATTAGCAGACAATACAATTTGCAAATGTTAACCATCTGGAATGTGAAAGTTTACCTCGGACTAATTGCCAAACCTTCAGTAGATTCGTCACTCTGAAGCGCTTTTTGTATGTCTAAAAGCTATTTTTGATTTTTACTTAAATCTGTTTTATCAATTTGTAGTATCTGCGAAACAATCGAAACGTAATTGATAACTTTTAATTTCTCACACTCATTAACAAATGCCTCAACGGAAGTTCATTAGCATGAAGTTGGCACACAAACCATTGCAACGGTCACTGGAATATGTCTAATTTTACAATGATTCCATTTTTTAATCCAATATTAACAGCAGTATCACAGCTTATAACACATAGGTTTTTTGTGCCAATTTGATTACTAGCCATATAATCGGTTATGGCTGTTGCTATAGATTTTGATGAACCAGAATTAGGAGCAGTATGTCTGAGGTAAACAGATCCTGGCTCTTAAATCAATGAATAATGCTCTTCTTTTATGATATTGCAAATTGACATTCCAGATACATTATCCAGTTTAGGTGTCATCTTTTCATCCATCAAAATATATACCTTCTATACTTATGAGATTTTCTTTCAGTTTTGTTACATTCTGTCTATTACTTTTGTTGTATTTTCTTTATTAATAATTCCAACATCTTCCAAAACAGTACTAGCTATAGAAGCAGCGTGCCTGTCTGATACACCTGTTCTCTATCACAGACCAAAGTTAATTTAGGAAGAGAAATTCTCATTTGCGTTGTAGGATCTTCTTCTTTTGATGGTACGTTATTTATTTCTAAATCTTACAATGGCATGTAATCACTTTCACTTCTGGAAATAAAAGTGTCACTGTCAGTAAAAATATTCTGTGTTAAACTGCTAGTGTGGACTCATAGATTTTTCTGTATTTTCCTAGTCTAGCTATTGTCTCAGCTTGTCTTTTAAGTTTTTGGTTTTTGAGAACCTTTGTTGCATTAATGTCTATCAGGCTGATATGATCATCACCCGTTTACTCCTCTGATCTATTAGGAAGTTCTCCTTATTATAAAGGGTTTTCCAATAAGAGGTGTTATTTTGATATTCAAAGAAAAGTGCCATTTTTTAATACAAATGATCGGATGTTTATTTCATTATAAAGAGGAAGGTATGCCGTTAATAGTGGAAAATAACATCAGGCAAATGACCACCACGACCACGCTTACAGGACAATATCCTTTTCATGAAATTTTCCATAACCAAATCGCAAAGTGGCTGCCCTATGTCCTCGATAGCCTCACGAATTTCATCTTTGAGGTCTTGAATCGACGCTGGGCTGTTGGCGTAAGACCTTCTCTTTCACGTGGCCCCAAAGAAAGAAGTCGCAAGGTGTTAAATCACAAGATCTCGGTGGCCAATTGTGATCACCTCTTCGAGAGATAACACGGTCCGGAAACTTTTTCCGTAAAAGATCAATGGTTTCGTTGCTTGTGTGGCACGTAGCGCCGTCTTGTTGAAAGTAAACGTTGTCCAGATCAATACCATCCAATTCCGGCCATAAAAAATCGTTAATCATCTCTCGATAGCGCAATCCAGTCACCGTAACTGTTGCTCCAGCCTCATTTTCGAAAAAGTAAGGTCCAATGACTCCGCCGGACCATAAACCGCACCAAACAGTCACACGTTGAGGATAGAGAGACTTTTCAACAATAACTCTTGGATTTTCTGAGCCCCAGATCCGACAATTTTGCTTGTTGACGAAGCCACCGAGGTGGAAATGGGCCTCATCACTCAAGATGATTTTGCGATGGAATTCTGGATCATTTTCATGCATTTCAACGACCCAATCAGCAAAGACACGACGTTGTTGATGATCGGCCGGCTTGAGTTCTTGTGTTAACTGGACTTTATAAGCCTTAAGACCCAAATCTTTATGCAAAATACGGTGTAATGACGTTTGTGGAATGGCTAATTCCAAAGAACGACGAGGAATGGACAAACCTGGGTTTTCTTTAACACTTTCGGCTACAACAGCAATATTCTCGGCTGTTCTTGAGCGACGTGCACGGGTTTTATTCTTCACATCACTAACTTGTCCCAAGAGCTCGAATTTTTTCACCAATTTCTGTATTGCGGTCCGACAAGGTGCTTCACGGTGACCCAAAAATGTTCGAGTTTTACGAACCGTCTCTGCCAAATTTTCACCATTTTTATAGTGAATTTTAATAATTTCAATGCGTTGTTGAAGCGTGTATCGTTCCATATTTATTAATGGCGTAGATTCTACTTGTCAAATGTCAAAAAATGATAGCTTCAAAAGTGACATCTACCGAAATAGCGGGCTATTCAAAATAACACCTCTTATTGGAAAACCCTTTACAACGTTTACCATGTTTCTTGGTCGTAACAGGCCATGCTTTCATTTTGTTAGGTTGGAAGTGTTCCTTTTTTTCTTGAAAATTGCCGTACCTGCGTCTGTATTTGGCGCCGTTGCGCGATCAAGAATTTTGCATAAACGTTTAGTACCGACTAGTTTTGCTTTGTCAAAAAAAGGTCAATTTTTTTAATATTTTGCATCTAAATTATTAATGCCAATTAAGAAGAATGCCAAAGATTATAAATAAAAACATAAAACTTTGATTTATAAATAGAAATAAATAGAAATTTTCATGAAATAATCTTTTAGTGTAATCGATTTACAGATTTACAAAAAAAGGCAACAGCATGAGGTCAAACTGTCATAAAATCATAACCTTAAAGTACATTAAGCGTCAATAAGATTTTACAAGCTGAGTTAATACATAAACAGTCCAGTTTACAATACTCAAACTGTCATTCTGATACAGTCATATACGACCCAGAAACATCGTTAGCGGTGTATTTCTGAGACTTTACGTGCACGTGGACAAATGCAAGATTCGAAATTACTGCACTAGCAGGCGGAAATATCAAACAGTTTGTTTCAAATTCTTTCATTTTATTTTCCAGGATTCTGAAATTTTTTAATTGGGTGGCCTTTAATGTTTTTATATTTGGTGTAATATGAACGGAGGAGTTGTACAATGTGTGATACAATGAGGATTTCGGTTTTTCTCCACATCTCTTCTATTTTTGTCATTACTTGTTTTAATATTTCCTAGAAGGGCAGTTTTTTAATGTTTTTCTCAAATTTGATGTTGTATTTGACCAATAAATCATATCTCATGACATCACAATAGACATGCAAAATGTTTTTGGAGAGAGGTTTTGGCGTTCCAAATACATCACACTTAATTTGTGATCTTGTCCTAATTTTCGTTGATGGTGCCATAATAATAACTAAGAACCTAAAACTTAGAATATTTTTTGAATTAAAACATTAAATAATATTTAAGGAGCTAAAATGAATATAAAGTAAATACTTGACATTGTATTTTTATCTATTTTCACAGTTCAAGAATTAATAGTCACTACTTGTTACTCGTAACAAACCAAAGACACTAAGATTTAAAATTACCACTTCAAGGAGACGTCACGCATGCACTTACCCCTTGCTTTCGTTACTTTTAAAATGTTTCATACTGTCTTCCGCATCTTGTATCTGGATGTTGTTGTCAGTTTATGCTTTATAATATCTGTTGAAAACTCGTATACATCTTGCGTTTTTTATTTTTTAATTTTTGAATAATAGTTTGTATATCATAAGGGGTAATTGGATTAAAAAAGAAACTTCTTTGTGTGTTAATGTTTTTATTTCTTAACAGTTGTATTGCCGATGGACCTGTTTTTGGTATCTCTTTTGCCACGCTCTTTATACTTTTAATGAAATGTTTATTGAAGTCTTCGGGAGTTAGTTCAATTTCTATTTTGTTTTGTCTTTCGTTTGTCTCATTATGTATAATATTCCACAAAGTCTCTGCTTTATTGTCGGATTTGTTAACGAGGTGCGTATTGAATTCTCTTTTTGTTTTTTCCAATAGTCGGGAGTGGGTATTTTTGGAATTCAAGTATTTCTGTTTGTATATGTGATATTTTGTATTTTGTCTATGTACACTATGTAGGACTAACAACCTTTCTTTAGATGCCCACAATTCTGGGGCCATCCAATTATGTTTATTAAAGAATTCTATGTAGACTGTGTCCCAAGTTTTATTCTCTAATAAATTTTTAGAATTATTAATGTTTTCTTTGTTAAATTTTTTCGTGTGTATTATGTCGTCAGTATTATTTTCCACTGGCTTTGAATCGAATTTTAATGTTAGAGCATTATAATCAGAAACCCCTTTGCCTGTGACTGAGGTTTCAAAACTACTGAAATTTACAAAGAAATTGTCTATACATGATTGGTTACTATTAAACACTCTAGTGTACTCGTGAACTGTTTGTATAAGACCGTAGGATGCAAATAAATCCGTTATTAATTTTTTATTACCACAAATAACAATATATGCATTTGGAAATTTTTTAAATTTTGAAAAATGTAGTGTACTATATTAATTAAAATGCTTATGTTATTTGGGTGGTAAATTGCCATAATAATTAAGTTTAGCTTTTTTACAAAGATTCCGGTCAATTCGCATGTCATTTCTTGTAATAGATTTCTTATATCGATTAATTCTATACTTTTTAAATGGTCATGTGTACAGATAGCTACTCCACCGTGCATACGGTTTTGTCTACAATAGCTTCTACTTAAGTAGAATTTATCTATTGTAAGTGTCTTGATTTCATTAGCATTTGCCCAATGTTCCATAAGACACAAAATCTTTGGCCCGTGTAAATCTACTAGACTTTGTTCAATGTGCAAAGTTTTATGCTTAGACCTTTAGTAAAGTAGTTTTTAAAGTCGGTTATCTTTTTTTCCACTATATCTGTAATAATCTTCTGAAAAATTTGCTTTGAAGAACTTCTTGTAGGATACTTTTTAAACATTCGCGGTCACTATTTGTCCCTGTCATGGTTACTTGTATAATTATATCTAACTTGTTTTTAGATTTTGGTGTTTTATGTAAAAAATTGGAATTGTTTATGGAGCGTTCTAT
Organism: Ignelater luminosus; assembly: GCA_011009095.1. NCBI lineage: Eukaryota > Metazoa > Arthropoda > Insecta > Coleoptera > Elateridae > Ignelater > Ignelater luminosus. Next base: position 284,577 of record VTPC01090747.1, read on the forward strand.
ATCGCGTCTGCACTGCACAACAACTCAATACATATCTGAAGAATTTTGCGTTTAATAGTCACCTATTATATTGTACAACGTGATTATAAAGTAATGCATAAGAATTCATATTTTTTTATGGGGAAGTATATCGGAGAATCCTGAAACAGATCGATTCTTTATTATAAAGATACACATTTTAGTGGTACAGCATTTATCGTCAATTTTTTTTAATGGATTCTTTTCTCGTTTTGGATACACCTTGATATTGCCTAAATGATAGTATAAAAATGTTTGCACCTTACATAAGAAAATTTTTGAGTAATAGTTAGAGATATTTTTGAGGTACGGGAAAATTTCTGTACGTCTATTTTGTATTATTTTGCTTATTTTGTTTAATTGAGAGCACCAACAGTAGATATCATCATTTAGATTTGAACTATTAGCTGTTCAAATTGCCGTCCATCAATCCTTTGGCAACGAGCGTACGTGTACAATTGTTTTATGTAAAATGCAGACATTTTTATATTATCTTTTAAGTACTAATTGGGTATATAAAGATCGCAAAAAATTAGAGAACTTCCATTTAAAGAAATCGACGATGACGTTATTGTTTCGAAACAAATGAATGCTGGAGGGTGATTGCACCTTTAAAACGTGTATCTTTATAATAGAAAATCAACCTATTTTAGAATCTTCCCCAAACTCACGTTGTATTTTTTATATATTACCACAAGATATAACAGTGAACCAACATTCAGAGAACTTGAAAGATATATAAAAATTTAAAAACATCTACATATATTATATCGTTAACCAAGAGCAGTTCCTCGTTGGTAATGATAGGTATCAATAAATTTGTTGTTTACATTCGCTTAAATTCTAAATTGTTTTTTTCCCAACAAGCTCTTTCAATGTTATTTTTAAGTTTTTAAAATATTTTCTATTATCTCAAATATTTTGATATTACCTTCTATTCTATTTTGGGTATTTGACCTTAACCAGCACATTCTGAATACGTTTAACTTGCAATTTTGTAAAAATATATTATGGATATCTGGTGATGTACAACTTTATTATAATAAAGTACGGAAAAATGAGTGTTTCTTATACAAACTGGCACAACAGTGCAGTGAATAATAATTAACGTATGTTTAGGTGCCTAACTACTCATGTGCTACTTGAAAGGGTGCTGAAACAATGACGTAACACCATACTGTAGCGAAGAAAATGATAAAATAATTCTATCTCGTGATTTTTTAAAGATACAAAGCTCTTAGGACATTTCTCGATTTTAGTTTTTGCATTTTATTATTTAAGACATTCTTGTCAATCGGGTCTCTGGCCATTTGTCACCTTCTTCTGGCCTTCCGTTTTTCTTTAATCAGTGTTCTTATTTCCGAAGGGTATTTAATTCCCTTATTGACATGTGTATTTGCTTTAGTGGTTTTCCATGCAGCTTTCTGAATGGTTAGTATAAATTTTTCATTTGAGGTGTTAATTTGGCTATTGCCACTCTGTTGCGATATTTTATGGCGACATTTTAGAAGCTGACTCTGCTTCCGTCCTCAGGCCCTTCTCAGTAGCTTAGTAGTTCAAGCACCCAGCTTAGTAATCAAATTAGCGATTATTGTTCCTGGTTCGAACCCCAGTGAGGTCAAAGGTGTAGGAAAAAAAGTAAATTGAAAATATAAAATGATAAACCAAACCGCTCCTCTTAGGGCGAACCCTAGAGCACGGAAGCAAAGTCAGCTTCCGAAACGTCGCGACAAAATATCGCAACAGAGTGTGTCAAGGGCCTCAAATGAGAATCCACACTCATCAACTTTTAGACAACATAAATTTTTCCGCTTTGCCATCCAGCTGTTCCTTAATCTTCAAGCAGACTTTTAGATGAGTACTATTCTAAAGTTCTCGTCTGAATTTTCCCAGTCAGTGGTTTCGTTGGTGAGAGTTGCTTGTGCTTCTTTTTTTCACTGAGTGTCATTAAGATTGCCGAGTAGTCAGAGTCCAGACCAAAGTTGTCCTCTACATTTATGAAATTAGCTGACACTTTACGTGTTATGAAAAAGTCTAGCAAATGCAGAATTTGTTTCTGTCAGTAGGCCAGTAAGGTGGGCCTGCCAGTTAAGTGAAAACTACATGCCAATTTTTGGATTGCCTTTCGAAGTTTCCTGCCCTTAGTGGTGATCAATCTTGACCCCTAGGCCACATGTTTGGCGTTATAGTCCCCTCTTATTATAAATATTTTCCCCGCATTGCTTAAGAAATTACATTATTCCAACGTCTTTATTTTATATCTAGGAAGACAGTAAGCTGCTTCCACTGTCAGTTTCTTGTTCATCATTTTAATATATATCAATGTAAACTGTCCTTTCTTGCTTTGAAGATGTTGTTCTTCGTGATGTTTAATAGATTCTTTAATAATGATGGTACTTCCACGCCTTGCTTGGTTTCAGGGTGGTATGTGTGGTAAGATTTATAACTGAATATTTTTAGGTATGATTTTCTTGTAAAATGAGTTTCTGAGATTCAACATACATCTATATTTTAGGTATTTAAAAATATTTCAATTTTATTTTTTTTGCATTTCAGTTACTTATGCGAAGGTCTATTCTACCCATTAGCGTGTTTGCTTCTTCGTAAAGTACCAGTACTTCTACCTTCAACTCTGTCTAGTCTATTATTAATTTTCTCGAACATGTGCATAATATTCTGGTGTAGCTGTTTCCAATCTAGTTGTTGGCTTGTGGAGAACACACTTTGCTGTTGTTGTATTCTGCTTGCTTGAGCTTATGAGACTCCCTGTCATGTCTTGTTTGCGACAAAGGTATTCGGAGTATTAGGCTTCTTATCTGCTTTCCCACTTCTCTTCTAGAGTTGCTTCGCAATAACACAGCTTCTGTAGTTTGCCGGGTGGGCTCCTCCACAGTTAGAACATTTAGCTGGTAATTTTGCAGCTTTTTGGTATTCTTTCGTAAAGTGATTTTGTGCACATTTTACATATACTGGGTTATGATTGCAGTATTTTTGTGTATGCATATATTGTTGGCATCTCCTGCATTGAGGAATATGTTTGCTACGTCGACTGGCTTTAATTCTAATCTTCATATAACAGGTACTGTATGTTATAAATCTTTTTATCAAACGTGAGCATAAAGAGGGGAAGTCTGACAAGTTCCTCGGGTGTTTTCTTTAGCTTTTGTTGATTTCATATCGGTGACAATATCTTCAACATTGCGCTTAAAATGTAGATTTCTAGCAATCACCCTGATAGGCCTATTCTGTTTATTTTTATAGGAATGGCATTGGAGATTTTGGTCTTCCATTTTCCAATCAAAAAATGAAACAAACTTATGGAACGTCGACTAAGAGTGTAAAAGAGCTAGCCTTACCACGAAGATCCTGCTTTTGAAGTACAGTGCTGTAACTCAGGACTGGATGAATCTGTAACATACCCCTCTTAACCCACGCTTTCTAAATTTTTAGCATCCAGCAGAAGAATAAGGAAAGTGTGAATCAAAACACCTCGTAGGTAGCTCCTTATATTTATAGAATTTGTAAGCGAGGGAAGATGTAATTTCTACTTTAGAAGTCTAATTTAAAGTGATCTGCAATATATTAAAATGAAATTGTTCAAGTTCATTTACAGAAGTAAAGTTGTCTGGAGAGCAAGAATTTTTTTTATTTCTAAAGGTCTAGACATTAGTAAATTCTAAGTGTCACACTGTCTAAACAAAATATAAAAATTCTTAATATTAGAAATCTTATCATATTTAGAAATTCAGTCTTTAGTTTGTATTGAAATCGCTTTTTATAACTGTTAGACTCTAGATAATGTATTGCTTGCAGTGAGATGGGGATGTCTTATTTTGTCTTGTAAAATGATCTGTTCTGTTGAGCAATTAAAAGTGTGTGAGCATTTTGTCTTCCAATTAGAATAGTTTGCGGATGTGCAACTTCAGAAAAGGTTTCGTTGTAAAATACTCTTTACTGTGTTGATTTCGCCAGTCTCTTCAGCTTTTCGAGCAGATGCTATATTCCGAAAGGCTCTCTCTTTTGATCTAATTATGCGGCAGCGATATCGTATCTAAGTGTCCGTGGGTGATATTTCCGTTGCAAAAAAGATCTTATTTACCGTACTAAATTGTCTCTATTTTCGTGCCTACCGTGCAATATACTACAGATAGTAGTGTGGTTAATACTGCTTGAATTTACTCGCAACGGATTCTAAATAGTTGAATACCTTTGTTTCCTGGAGAATCAGGAAGCTATTATCTACCTTTGATCAATTATGGATCGATTTTTATTTTATCTTTACCACTCCACGTCAATCTACCCGAAGTTTGGAGTATTTGTTCATTTAGCTTCGTCTATAAAGCAAATGTGAACTATAGTAGTGACATTTATCACCGTTTATTCAGCCGTTCAGAAATTTGAACAATGAACCGTGAAGGTAGGGCACTGGCCCAATTATTTCTTCCATTATATCTAGTACCAAGAGTAGTTTAATATTCCTTCAGTTTGGAAAGCCAGCAAGCATGTTCATAGCGAAGTTTCTCAGGATATGTTAACAGTATCAGTAAGAAGTTAAACCATTTGTGCACGTATCATAATAAATTTCTTAGCGAGTGCAGGAAATTTGCAAAGTGTCAACTCCCATACAAATTAACTGAAGAATCTAGTTTATGTAAGTTTAAACTTTGTAAACATTTCCGTTCGCTTTCCCCTTGAAGATAATTCAATTTGTAATAATAGAACAAATTAGTTTAAATAGTTTTGTTTAACGTATAATTGGGGAGACATGTATGGCAGGGAGGGTATCTTGCTAAATATAAATTGAAGTAGATCTGGCCTTGCGAATCATAAAGTAAAGAACTTGCAATCTTAATATAATTCCCCATTTTGTCTAAACTAAACTAAACAATTATACTCTTTTGGTTGCTTTATTCTATAACCCAATTTACAATTGAAGTAATTACAGGGTCATAAGACAATAATTGTAAGTCGCAGTGGCCTTGTTCAACAGAAGCTGCTGTACAGACCGTGAAGCTTCTTGTCTTCAGTTGCATCAAAATATCGTCTTGTTCTTCTTCTTCTTAATCTTAATCCCTCTTTTACCGTCTATCGCCAGTGTCGAGGTGCCGGACACACAGAGCCGCAAAGGGAATATGTACATACACCGGAAACCTAATGGAGTCACCTGACGACAACACTACGCTGGTTTCTAATCTTTATTTAGCCCACCAGGGTCACCCGTCTGAGTTCTGACCGACGTAAACGTTGTTTAACTCTAAATATCGCCAAAAATCGTGCATATTCATTCTGCCATACTGTCGTACTAGCTAATAGCTTTAATGTGCCGTGTATACCTCTTAAACTTACTTTATTAAGTAAAAAATTCTACATTTACTAAGGTCTGCAGTAATTAGTTTATGATGGGGACTTTACTTTATAGGTAGTCTTCTACCGTCATTGGCTCTCATTGACTCAATTTATTTCCCTACTTGGCCTTTTTAAAATGAGTTGATACCTAGCTTTATTGTCGAAACCACCCGTCTCCAACCTTCCGAACTGACCAAGTGGCATATTAGTTATATGTTGACGGTAAGTCATTGCATTATATCCCGTTTTCCCGTAAGAGACTTGCGGATGAACGAACGACTAAAAGGATATTCAGTCAGGTGCTATGGTTCTAGATAGAAGGCGAACCCAAACTGAAACAAGAAATAGGTGGCTTACTGCTGAATAAACTCTGAAAAACCTAGTCAGGGCAGCAGGACTATAGGAAGGAGACGAATGACAGGGATACCTGAAGGAACACAGTCATTGTCTTCACACTTCCGCGTACCACAGTGAACTCCATATGAGGACCAGCTGTAAAAATCTTTGACACTAATGAGCTTATTTTATAGATTTATTGGTTTGCATTCGAGAGGCTTAATACATTATGGGCGAAAATGCGTAAAGAGAGACCAGATCAGTCGGGTATCTTCGTTGGTTATAAATTCTTATTTTGAAGTTTCTCAAGTTAGATAAATAACTCGGATCCGTTTACCTTGTTTTCAAGTTAAATGGGTTTCACTTCTTAGAACAATACAGAATTTTTCTAAAAGGTATGACATACGAGGGTGGTCTGAAAAGTTTCCGACCTAACAAAGATACAAGACATTTTTTTTGAAAATTTTTTTTTATTTTTCAACATAGTCTCCTTGTAACTCTACACACTTCTCCCAGCGATGCTCCCATCTCTGTAACCCGTCCAAATAGTACTCGGCATTTTTCTCTGCAAAATAATTGTTCACGAAGGTGATTGCCTCTTCATTTGACGAAAATCTTTGTCCTCCGAGCGCAATTTTTAGATGAGGGAACAAAAAGAAGTCGCTTGGGGCTAGATCTGGTGAGTAAGGCGGATGGTCAAGCAGTTCAAACCGTAATTCGTAGATTTTCGCCATGGCAACCGCTGAGGTGTGAGACGGTGCGTTGTCTTGGTGAAACAGGATTTTCTTTTTCTGAAAATGTGGCCGTTTTTTCGCAAGTTCTGCCTTCAGCTTGTCAAGTAATGATGCATGCTCCTGTAATGGTTTTTCCTCTTTGAAGATAATCGATTAAAATAACTCCATGACTATCCCAAAAAAGAGTCGCCATCACTTTCCCAGCCGAAAAAACAGTTTTTGCATTTTTGGAGCCGGTTCCCCTTTGCAGTCCACTGTTTGGACTGTATTTTTGTTTCGAGCGTATAATGGTGTATCCAAGTTTCATCTACAGTAATTAATCGGCGCCAAAACTCGGATTTATTTCGCCTAAACTGCGCCAAAAGAGCGTTGGAAATATTCATTCGAACACGTTTTTGGTCTAACGTGAGCAAACGCGGCACCCAACGCGCGGACAGCTTTCTCATGCCTAAATGTTGATTTAATATGTGACAAACACGTTCTTTTGACATGTTCATAACCTCTGCTATCTCTCTCACTTTAATTCGGCGGTCGTCTAGCACCATTTGGTGAACTTTGGCGATGTTTTCGTCGGTAGTTGCAGTTTTTGGACGTCCCGAACGTTCATCGTCTCCCAAGCTCTTACGGCCACGTTTAAATTCAGCAGCCCAAAATTTCACTGTGGTAAATGATGGTGCAGAGTCCCCATGCACAGAATCCAACTCATCTTTTATTTGCGAAGGCGTATTGCCTTTCAAAAACAAATATTTAATGACAGCTCGATACTCGATTTTATCCATTTTCATAAAAAAAACTCGCATCAACTCACTCAAACGACTGTTACATAAAAACTGCGCGTCCAAAATGGCTGAAACTTTGGTGAGTAACTGTCAACAGATGAACAACGAAATTCAGTAGCTTTTATTTACGAGTGCTGCCATCTTCACGTTGAGGTCGGAAACTTTTCAGACCACCCTCGTAGATTAATGTCATGTTACTTCTAAAGAATGTACGTTAAGCCACTAATGACTTTTCTAATTTTAATAAGTTCTGGCAAAATTTATATTTGATAGAAACGTTTAATACCTACAGTAGAAAACTTACTTTGATAGTAAGTGGGCAACGTTCACTTCACAACTTCACATTGCTGCGAGATAACATCCGGATGCTTGTCAAAACATAGGTTCAATTGCAATATCTAATTTAATCGGAAGTGGAACGTCTTTTCTCATTAAAAAGACATTCTTTATACGTTCGTTACTATTATATGAATTTTATAATGTAGGTAATGCAGTGTAGTAATTATGCAAGACTGAGTGTGTACGGGTTGCTCTAATCGTTCAGATGCGAAATATAGTAATACCAGTTAAGACTTCTTTGGCTAACTAATAGACATTAATTATGCTTCTGAAAAGGTTGTTTTATGGTAAGACTAATATTGTGTAAATATTAAAAGCACGTACACTTAAATGCTGTACGGAAATTAATTTTTACCTTTTTGTACATTATTGCTTTAGTAAGTTGTATATTCTTAACCACGAGAGTTTTAAAAATAACTAAAAGCTCTCAGAACTTTTATAAACTTTTGTTTTGGTCTTCCAACTTTAAGGTAGAAAAATTAGTTTTAAACAATTTTTAACTTTTCATCTAAGTTTTCCTTAAGATTAACGAGCAAGTTATAAAAGTGCTAATACTCTTTAATGCGTGTAAGTTATACTAGGCTAAGAAAGGGATTATGAAAGTTAGATCTTTGTTAAGTACCGTGGAATATTCGTACCATAGGTTTATCTAGTTAGCATTTTGAACGAGTTTGCTAAATACGAAAATATGTAGGGTGAGTTTTCAGAAATGTATAATAAAAATTATATTACACCGGATAATTAAGATGGAAATACAACAGATGTGTTAAAATCTTTTCGTGTTGACAGATTAGTTGTTGGCATAACAAGTGTTATGCAATTTTTTTTTTAAATTTCTCAATTTTGTATTTGTAATGCATAGGGATCTTCTGGTGAGCTATGACATTAAATCTAATTGCAAATACCAATGACTAGATAAAGGAAAGTATTCTACGTATGATCTGCATTAATCATTTTCATTTTCTCAAATTTCTTAATATTTAAATCATGTGTTAATACATTATATTAAAGTGTGACTCTATAAATGCTAATTAACTACATCTAATCGTCAACAGATGTTCAACAACTGCTTCTTGTTATGAATTGAAAAAGTGGATTAATGGTTGACAAAGCAAAAAAATTATATAAATAATTGACAAAGTAACAATTTATGACTTTATTTTACATAATTTATTGTGAACAATTTGTCTACCGTATTAAGATCCCAATGAATAAATAACCTTGGGCAAATTATTTTAATTTTAGCGAAACATTTTTTCATTTCCACCTCAAGAAAAAAAAAAGATCCTCATTCTAGATAATAATAACGTCCAATTATCCAATACAAGCGTCAAAAATTGCATTACTTGTAATAATTTGGTAGCAACTTGTAAAATTATGATAGGCAGTTAGGTAATGCTAGCATAAAATTGCCCAATTAGTACCGGTTTATTGAATCTTTTTAAATCTTTTATGAAATTAAAAAAAAAGTAAATTTAAAATTTGGAATCAAATCGACTTCAATTACTGACTTCTTCTTTTTCTCAAGTGTTTTATTACGTCCAAGTAGTGCATTCCATTTCATATTTTATTAGAAAACCAGAATGGTTAACTATTTCTAATTAAGCTATTGAAGTTGTAATAAAATTATATTTATTTTGACATTTTAAGGTTAAATATTGCAAGATCCACTTTAAGATATGACAGAAGAAAGTAATTGTCAATAATGTTAGACGTTCGCGTAATCTAGAAAAATATTTAAATGAAGCGAAGCAGCAGCTTCCATTAACCGTGACTATTTTTGCCTTCGTTAAAACATTGTAAACCATAATAGTTTATAATTAGTATTCACACAACGGTTGTTTCGGCAATTTAATTAATATAAATTTGTCGGATTTTTCAAATTTGTTCAACCAAAATAAACGGTACATTTGCAATCTAAGTAACGATACCACTTTTTTCCTAATTTATCGATTTCCTCTATAAATCGATAATTATTTATCTAATAACTAATTGAAAATGATATTAACAGACCAATATTCTAAATTAAGAGCAAAAGAAGAAAAATAAAATTTTGTTTTCTTTTTAATTCATTTATAACGCGATTATAGCAACCTGACGTGCAAAATCAAAATCATATCACAAGGTGACATGGAAATCTATGTACTAATGTGTAAACCGTAAGTTTGTTTACAAAAATTTAATCCAGCCTTGTGTACTTTTTAAAAAAATGAATTTTTTCGGTGAAACATCGTGTTGAAGTTTAATAATATTATTAACTCGACCAATAATATTGAGGTAAACTTTTAATGGTGGGTTGCTTCTGTAAAGCACCTTTATAGAGCAAAACTTTTGCAGTTAGTAACCTTACCAGTGCCAAAATTAAAAATAAAACGCACACACTTCCTTAAAAAAGTTTGCCACACCAATGGTAAAATGAATAAATTCGTCACGTTTGAAACTTACTTTCTATTTAACAGAAACTCTTTTTTCTTTTAGGATGGGTTGTTTTCGAGTAAAGATAAGTGTTTCGAATTCTTCGAGACTTATAGCAGTTTCTAATCTCTAAAAATCGTTTATGTTAAGATGGAATATTTTGTTATTTATTAAGATATTTTAATAACTAAAATATCCTCATAAACAAACTTTGTGTGAAAGCCGCAGTTTGTCAATTAAACCCATATTGTTAAATTTATTTAACAAATATTTCTTCAAACACGTCGTAACTTCCCTGTATTTATTTAAGGACACGTAGTGTGGTTCACAAGTTCCATTTTGGCTATTTTTTGCCTGACTTCATCAAAAATTATGATCGAGGTGTCATTCGATTCGGAATGGCATTTAGAAACTTTTCGAACATTTCGAAGTCCCGCGCAAGAAAATTGCAAAAGTTATAAACAAATTCGTAAAAAAGGGGTTTTGTTTTTTGCAAATATCTCGGAGAATATTGCAAATATCCGAAATCAAAAGAAGATCCTTTTAAAGAGCAGAAAATTTTCTACAAAAAAGTCCAACTCCGGAATTGTACCACCAATATTTATAATTTTAATTTAGAGGTTGAAATAGGGCTAAAAACGCGTGATCTGGCCGCTGCGCGCGCCGGTTACTTTGCTGTCTTTAACAAAAAAAAATTTTTTTACCTACTAAATATAAATATTAAGGAATAAAAAAATTCAGGTATCATTGGGATACATTAATAAACAATAATTCATCGGAAAAAAATTTTTCCCACAATTTGTTTATGCTTTTGTTAACTAAAGAAATTTTACCAATTTTTGATTGTTTATAAAAAAGTGAAGATTGACAATTTTTCGACTTTTCCAACGGGGATCTGTTCTGTAGCCTTTGGAGAATAAGTTCAATAAGTGAAAAAAATCTCAGGTTTTTAGTTTAAAAAATATCATGGTTTTTATGTAAATTTTCAATTGGTAAAATTTCTTTAGTTAACAAAAGCATAACTAATAAACAAATTGTGAGAAAAATTTTTTTCCGGTGGATTATTGTTCATTCATGTATCCCAATGATACCTGAATTTTTGTATTCCTTAATATTTATATTTAATGGGTAAAAAAAATTTTTTTTGTTAAAGAGAGCAAACTAGCCCTATTTTCACCTCGAAATTAAAATTATAAATATTGATGGTACAATTCCGAGAGTTGAGACTTTTTTGTAGGAAATTTTCTGTTCTTTAAGGATCTTCTTTTTGGTTTTGGATATTTGCAATATTCTCCGAGATATTTGCAAAACACGAAACCCCTTTATTTACGAATTTGTTTATAACTTTTGCAATTTTTTTGCGCGGGACTTCGAAATGTTCGAAAAGTTTCTAAATGCCATTCCGAGTCAAGTAACACCTCGATCATAATTTTTGGTGAACCACACTAACGTGCGTGTCTGGGAATATGAACAAAAAGAATCTTTTGATCTCAAACTGCAAATTTTAAAAAGGGTTTGTAAAATAGTTTTTCTTATATTTTTAGATAGCCAAACGCGTACTTAGTAAAAATATGTTTTTAAATTTAACAATGATGGTAGAAGCGAAGGCAGCAACGACTTTTGTGAAAATTACAAATGTTAATGTTGTATCTTGCAAATAACAATAAACACTAAGTTTTAGGGTCAAGAAGGGTAATTGTAAACGTTTTTTAATGCATTGCATGCCATTCAGGTAATTTATATTCCACCTCTGGAATGCTATCGGCTGGAACCTTTACAATCCATTCCTCAAAATTCATATCTTCATTTGAGTCATCACAGAAAGATTCTATTTCTGCAACTTCGGGCTCATCTTCGCTTTCAGATTTTTGTTTACGTTTTGTTTTTTGTTTATTTTGCAAAGTTTTATTATTTTTACTAGGTTTACTTTGGTGCTTATTATTCTTTTATATCGAGCGTTCGACTTCTCTGAGCCGATTTAGAACTTCAACAGTTGTTAAGACCTCCCCGTACTGCGCTTGCTTCAGTCTAAATATGTGTAACTTTCTTAGGTTCTGCAGAAATTGTGTTTGAAGCTGTAGTCATAGTTGTAGTAGTAATTGCAAAGGAAAAAATAGCAATAATATTTATGGCAAGTATAACAGAGTTGCTGCATACAGTGGCGGATGTGCCAGCTATTTCCGCTTCCTTGTTTGTTTTATCAGCACTGCCTGTCTCTAGGCTAGCTTCATCGTTGTCCTCCTGAAGAGTTTAATTATTTTCTATAATTGTTTGCTTATTTTCTTTATACCTCTTTAATTCAATGGGACTGAACTCTTCTTCTGGAAACTTGCCTGAATTGATTGGAAATACTCTCGTGGTTAAAAATGAATTTTTAATGTTATTTTCAGTGTTGGACTCTCTCCAAACTTCCCTTAGAAGTTCGGTAAATTCGTTCTTTTTTAATTGTCTTACTCCATGCCCCATATGTTTCTTTCCATGAGCAATCAGTTTTTTCTTCCAGGAGGTCTTAACCGGACCAAAAATGCCTTTATCTAGGGGATGAAGTCGATTAGTTAGATGAGTTGGGAGCTTGACCAATGAGATTTTATTTTCAATTGCGCACTCAATGATTCTTAGACTTATGTGACTATTGTGTCCATCATACAAAAGTAATGCTTTCTGCTCCGATAAATTTTTTGTTACGCGTAATTCTTTTACCCACTTAACAAAAACAGAATTGAACCAATTAAAGAACTACAGGTTCTTCCATCCAACCGTTTGAGGACGCCATATAAACTGTACCAGGATAAGCCTTTGTAGAGATCCACCTAGTCTGCACTGCACCTCTTTTGAAGATAATGAAAGGCGATAAGGGAGTTCCATCAGCTGATATACAGGCAAGGAAACTTGTCGACTCTCTTCCAGAGCCACCAGAAACTCTTGAAAGAGGTTTACCTCGTTTTCCAATAACCTCTATTCTCTATTGCATTACCAAAAGCACTTTTATCGGCATTGAATACGAAGGCAGGATTGTTAATTTCCTTTTCACTAACAATATTCTCCAATTGTTCGTAGAAATTATATAT
>VTPC01090748.1:0-40517 GCA_011009095.1 Ignelater luminosus
TTTTTGGTATTGAGTCCACCAGCTTCTGCAACAATTCTGGCTGTAACTCCTCGAACCAAGTAGTTTTAATTTGATTTTTTAGTTCTTATAGATTTCTGGATTTATGATTATTAATTTTACCCTTTAGAATTTCCCACAGGTTTTCGATTGGAGTCATATCTAGTTTATTACCCGGCCAATTTAATGTCTTTATTTCTGCGTTTTACAATAAATCTTTAACCCAACCATAAGCAAATAAATATATGTACATTGACGTCACTAATATTAGTTAATATTTTAAGAAGAGGCATGTTTTTGAATAATATTAGTACATAACTAACCGTTTTTGCCCGATGTTATGGTGTAGAATCGTCCTGAAATATGATATCAGATTTGTGTTATGGCATGAATTCCATCGAAGGTGTGAGACTTTCTGTAATTGTTTTTAAATAACTATCCGCATTAATGGATCCTTTTAAAAAATCTAATTTCCCAACCCCCATAATATGAAAAGTACCTCCAAACCATCTTACTTGCAGGAAACTTGACTGTGCGTTTCAAACATTCTTGTTTCAATCTTTCCCCGTTTCTTCTTCTCACGTATTGCAAACGATCAGATCCCCTCAAATTGAATTTACTTTCATACGAGAATATTACCTTTCTCCAATCATACACCGTCCAGTTTGCTTTATATTTTAGCCAGTTTAATTTAGCTTGCTTCATCTTTGTGTTTAAGAAAGGTTTCTTTTCTAAGCGTCTTGCTTTCAAATCAAACTGTACAAGTGTTCTTCTGACAGTATGTACACTTTTGTTCCTGTTGCTTCTACTTGGTCTTTGCATATACCGACGGCAGATTTAAAGCGATTCTGTAGACATGCTCGTTTTATAAGATGGTGTTCTGCAGTAGGTAGTCTTTCTAACACTACCCGAACCCTTTTTACGATTAATTGTACCCAATTGCTTATATTTACTTAAAAATCATGATACGGTAGTATAAACTATCTTATGTACAAAAGCAAGTAGCATCACAAATAACAATTAAAGATAAATAAACAATTTATTAAACTATGAAGATCTGCTTGGTTTATTTGTTTTTGCCTTTTTTTCAAATAGAATTGAAACTTATATAAAATTATTTCTTATAAAAAATCTTATACTATTTTATACATAATCAACTTAAATCATTTGGTTCAAACAGTAGTGTAGAAACTGCTATTGCAGGTAGTGGTGCGTTTTTATGCTCGGTACTGTATTATTCTTTTCTTTGAAGAATTTATTAAGTTTGGAAAAAAATAATTAGAGAAACATATTTACTTCAATTTTTCTGAAATAAATCAATACCATAAATGCCAAATTAGTCATTTACTTTTAAAAATATCAAAGTTCTTACGAATAACAGGATTAGATTGTGACGCTGTTAGAAATAAATACTTTTACAAGATTAAAAGAAGCCTTAGCGATATAAATTAACTTATAAAAAGATTTTTCACAGTTGAATCATCACGCATTATCAGTGTAGTGAACGTTATTTTCGTTCCTACGTAAAATAACTGAAAGTGCAACTTTAAAGGTTCAAAAATGGTGTATAATTTTCGCGTGTTTAAAAAATGTTCTCCAAATGGAAAACTTACCCTGTTTATGGCAAAAAGAGACTTTGTCGATCACATTTCAGGAATAGAACCAATTGGTAAATATTACATGAATAAATTGGATTCACTTCAAAATATTTGTGCATGTTATTTTTAGAAGGTGTACTACTCGTCGATGAGGATTACAAAGATCGAAAGGTATACGTGCAAGTAATTTGCAGTTTTCGATATGGCAGGGAAGAAGACGAGATGATGGGATTAAATTTCCAAAAAGACTTGTGTTTAGGATCGCAGCAAATCTATCCACCCCCTGAAAAACAAAACACAAGTAAATTGCAGGATCGTCTAATTAAAAAATTGGGACCGAACGCTTATGCGTTTACATTTATTCTGCCACCAAGTGCTCCTGCTTCAGTATCCATCCAACAAGGTTATATAGATATTGTTTTCAATTTGTTATCGTTATTTAAATATTAATAAGTAAGCAAGATAAAAGATAATTTAAAGAATGTGTGCTAGCTTGAAACGTATCATTAACAAATTATGACTAGTAGGTAAGTGTCAATTTTAATACAAATTGTTAGTAGATCACTTTAAATTAGTCAAAACAAACGTGCCCTCAAAGAACTAAAAAACAGGACTGTAGAAGCTCATTTGGCAAATTTCTTATCAAGGTTTTTTATTCGAACGTGCTAAAATGATTCTGTTCTAACTTCAAAAATAAAGGAGTTACAGCAAATTGAAGGAATCCGCCATTTTTCACTTTTTCTCTCTAGGGAAAAAACAAAAGACGGCAGCTTATTTCTGGCAACGGTAATGGAATAAGCATGAAAAAAGAGGTCCGAGTACCTAAGCTGTTTTCATTTATCTGAGCTAATAAGAAAGTTGCGCATTTAATCTCATCGAAATTGGACCACACTGTAGAAGGGTTTAAACGACAAGAGATAAGACGAAGCTTCTTACAGCTTTCTTTCTTCCCTTATGCTAAGACAGTACTTAGTAAGGGTAAGAGCACAATGCTCATTAACACATCGTTCAATAAGTCCCGAGACTAACAACGAAAACAACATTTTTATTTATCAATATAATCTCCTTTTAGAGTGATACAATCTTTCCAACGCCTTTCCAACATTTCTATACCATGTTTATAGAAGGATTTATCCTTTGCTTCAAAATAGGCTTCAGTTTCGGCAATGACCTCCTCATTCGAGCCAATTTTTTTCCCTGGAGCATTGATGTATCCATGTTTCATCCATGGTCACGTATCGACGCAGGAAATCCTTTTTATTGCGAGTAAATAACGATAAACAGCTCTCTGAATCGTCGATTCGTTGCTGTTTTTGTTCCATTGAAAGCAATCGCGGCACCCACTTGGAAAAAACCTTTTTCATGCTCAATTTTTCATGAAAGATTGTAAATACGCTTCCAGATGATATCTGTGTCATTTCTGCAATCTCACGGACCTTTACTTTGCGATTTTTCATTACGATTTTGAATACTTCACTCACATTTTCCGGTGTAACGGCTTCCAAAGGCCTACCCGAACGTTCCGCATCGTTTGTGTCCGTACGACCACGTTTAAACTCAGCATACCAACGACAAATCGTTGATTTGGATGGAGAGGAGTCCGGGGAACGTTTCTCAAGCCATTGCTGGGCTTCTACGGTGTTTTTACCCATTAAAAAACAATGTTTTATCAACACGCGAAACTCGCTTTGTTCCATTTTTCAAACAAATTACAAAGTGACTTTACTCTAACCTCGATAACTCTGCTGTTTGTGGTCCAATCGACGTGAAATTTTTACACGTTTCATGTGAAGGTTCGCACTCTAGGGAAACGTGGCTAGTTTGGTACTACTAGCACCATCTCTGGGTTAGTCTCGGGACTTATTGAACGATGTGTTATATGCATCTTAAAATTACCAAATTCTCTTTTAGCAACAATCTGTTGGATTGTTTATTATTTATTGTCTTATTGTCGTTTACGTAAAAGAATAGTGTCTGAAAGACACTCTGAATCTTATTTGCAATTCTCAAAATATGTTTCTAATAAAATATAATCACTGTTCTGCAATCTTGTCCTTTTTCACTTATGGTCTTCCAGCATTGCTATATCTTTCCATGCCTATATTAAGTTAACATTATCACAAGTAACCTAGTCCATGGAAAACAATAGAACTTGTATACAATATCAAAGTTAAATTACAGGTCGCGATGAAGAAGGGCAACCATGTGGTGTGCAGTATTATGTGAAAACGTTTGTCGGAGAGAATGAAACTGATCGTTCCCACAAACGTAGTACAGTAACACTGGGAGTACGTAAAGTACAATATGCTCCCTCAAAACAAGGACGTCAACCATGCACGGTTGTTCGAAAAGATTTCATGTTGAGTCCTGGGGATCTGGAATTAGAGCTTACTTTAGATAAACAGGTAAGATATATTTTGCTTGTTAATACTTTCCCTTCAGTCTTTTTATTTATAGCTTTACCATCATGGAGAAAAGATAGCTGTTAATATTTGTATTAGAAACAATAGCAACAAGGTGGTTAAAAAAATTAAAGCAATGGTTCAACAAGGTGTGGATGTGGTTCTGTTTCAAAATGGCCAATATCGTACTACTGTAGCAACCATTGAAACACAGTAAGTGGTACAGTCTGATTGATATTATAATATTAAGAAAACATCATTTCAAGGGAAGGTTGTCCAATTCAACCTGGTTCCAGTCTACAAAAGATTGTTTACTTAACGCCAACGCTTTCATCTAATAAAGATCGAAGAGGTATTGCTTTGGATGGCCAATTGAAACGTCAAGAGTCTAGTTTGGCTTCAACCACACTGTAAGATTTTAAACTTTTTAAACGAATTTCTATTGTAGTTAACATTAAAATGAATTTTTAGGCTTGCCGCACCTGATCAACGGGACGCATTTGGGATAATTGTATCATACGCTGTTAAGGTTAAATTGTATTTGGGAGCTTTAGCTGGAGAATTATCAGCTGAATTGCCATTTGTACTAATGCATCCAAAGGTAAATAATAATTCATTTATTTTTCTAATTTTAAAAATTAATCGCCTTTGGTTATTTCATTAGTGGTGGAGTTAAAAACTCGACTAATTAAATTCCATTTGTAATTTAAAACTGGATTTTTGTGTTAAAACAATTCAGTAATAAAGTATCATAAACTGTTGGAATTTTTGTCCAAATATCAAACGTTATTTTATTTTAAAATGTTGTAAGGAATGTCTTCTGCATGTTTTATATTTACTTCTGATTATGCAGGCTGTACTCTGCAGCTGAGGTACATTGAATTGAAAGTTTTTCTTTCTTTTTCCAATGTCATGTATCTTTATAAAGTACACCCTATATAATTAGAAATAAGAAGATCAAGAAGGCAATTCCTTACAGAATTCTTTTTAATGGGACTTTTTGATATTTTGACAAGTAATGACGATCCCGCCGCATGTCTACACGCAACTTTGAAGACTGATAACATTGGAATTAACATAAGGCAACTCAACCTAGGTTCCATCTGACCTGATCGAGGTCATGGGTTCCATTTGATAATACCATATATTGTTACAAGAAGTAGAACAGTCTTTTTGTGTTGAGCACGTTTGCTGCCGAGGCAGTGCAAAAAAGGCGAAACACAAAAAGACGTTCTATTTACTCCGAGTGAAATACAATGTGTCCACATTTCGATGCTCACTATTGGGACATCGAAAATTGTAAAAGATACGAAGTCGGTTAAATCAGAAAAGTTTTGGCTATTTTGAAGATCAGTTTACCTACTTATGCTTTTGTTTTTTCAAAAAAATTCGCGGCTTACTAGATATTTGTTAAAAACGAAATTATCTTATTTTTTTTAAGTAAAATATCTCAGGAACAAACAAAGATAGAAGAGAACAGCAAAGAGGGTGTTTTAGAGAATTTACTCCGAAACACAAAAAAATTGTTTTCGCAATTGTCTTTTGTTTTATTTCGGCGGTGAAACATAAATCCAAATTTTCTAATGGAACCCCTACTTGATTTCCATATTACTGAACTGCACGCCTTAAATGCTTTTCAGTGATACATGGTTTGACATAGCTATTCTTTTGTTTTACCGAGTTATGAAGTGAAACTCATTTTTCATCATAGTGTGCCATGACATCTAACATACCAGGTCGTGGAGTTTTATCAATGAAATTCATTTGTTATGCAAAAATTGCTAAAACAAAATAAATACGCTTTTATGGGGCATTAGATGCTTATTTGATGCTCTCTGTGAATGCTCAGTAGAGTATCTTAAAAGCGTCTTTTGTTTTGTTTTACCAATTGATACATAACAAATGTAATTTATCTGACAAAACCCAATGATTTTCATATGTTTAAAGCCATGGCACACTAAGTGGGAAATGCTTTTTATTTTAAAAAAATAAGATAATTTCGTTTTTAGCAAATATCTAGTAAGCCGTGAACTTTTTTGAAAAAACAAAAGCATAGGTAAACTGATCTCCAAAATAGCCAAAACTTTTCTAATTTAATCGACTTCGCATCTCTTACAATTTCCGAGATCCCAATAGTGAGTATCGAAATGTGGACACACTGTATATACTAGTTTTTCTTCGAGAGTACAAAATTAAAAATTTAAATTTAAACTGACATAACATTTAAATTTGACATTTGTAGACTGAGAGTATTGAAATACTATAACGTTATTAAATATAATATTCACGGACTCCGCTCTATGTATGTATGTAGTACGTATGTATACACCGTTCGTGATGCTTCTGGGTCGTATATGGCTGTGCCAGAATGACAGTTTGAGTATTGTAAACCGGGCTGTTTATCTATTAACTCTGCTTGTAAAATCTTATTGTCGCTTAATGTACTTGAAGGTTATGATTTTATGACAGTTTGACCTTACACTGTTGCCTTTGTTTTATAAAATCTGTAAATCGATTACGCTAAAAGATTGTTTTAAGAAAATTCCTATGTTTTTGTAAAATATTGAAATTAAATGATCAAACATTTTGCTTTAGGGATAAAGACAGTGATAAAATCTGTTAATACTAAAAAACTCTTTTTAACAAAGCAAACATTTATGCAAAATTCTTGATCGTGATTGCAAATACAGCCGCAGGTACGGCAACTTTCAAAAAGAAGAAAACACTTCCAACCTAAAAAAATGAAAGCATGGCCTAGTACGACCCAGAACTATCGCGAACGGAGTATTATACTATATCATCTTATTAGATGTCTATTCGGAAACTCGCTTTGTAACCATGGATATTATTATTTAAATTTACTCAAAAATCAGATTGCCATGTTTCAATTGCACCTGCAAAAAAGCTAACACGATTTTTAAATATAATTTAAACGCATTGTTCTTCAATAAAAAAGTGACAGAGTTTCAAATTTGTTAAAAAATCGTGTTAGCTTTGTTTGCTGGTGCAGTTCAAACATGGCAATCTGATTTTCGATTAAATTTGGAACTTAGTCGTTCTTTTATTCTAAAATTAGCTCACCAATATGAAGGTATCGGGCTTAAACTTTGGCTAAGAGTTTATTTTTGAACATTTAGTCAGTGGCGTACTTAGGGGGGCGGTCCGCACCGGGTTTCATCTAGTTGCATTATAAATAGTAACATAATATAAACATTTTTTACTGTAAAAATATGACGAACTTCAATGTCGGCCACGAATATCAAGATGTACATATTATAAGCTCAGAGAAATACTTGTTTATAGTTCTTTTATGCACTACAAAAATGTTTAAATGTGTACTTGATATTGTTGAATACATTTTTGAATGCTTTTCAGTGATATCTGATGTTTAAAGTTGGATGTGAATTATCACACTTGTCTATAGCTCATGTGGCAAACTTATTCCTCATAAATAATCACCATTTCACACGAGTAGAATAATATATTTTTGTTATGACTACTCAAAAGGAAGTTGCATTTTTAATTAAAAAATGACCTACCCAAAATACCTTGCAAGTTACAAAAACAAATTTTGACATTTACTGTGTCTTAGCAACCCAAATAAGTAATTAATTGTGGTATTCAAAAGAAAAAGCACTTACAATGAATGTATTATTCAATAGGAGCAAAAAAATATTTATCCTTAAAGAACTCCTACAGCCCATTTGTTTATTATAGAATTCAGAGTAGGCTTTGATTTTAATCACATTTTTGTAGTGTACAAGCATGCAGTAAAATTAGGTTTACAACCTAGACCAAAAATCACTCTACGCACACGAGTGATTCAAAAGTTGTGGACATAACTCTAGGGGCTCGTTAGACAGGTGATTTGAAGTAAACAATTATGGTGCACCCATACCCGAGATTCAAGCATTGCTGAGATAATGAAGAAAAACTGTTTATTTAGTATACTAAAAATAACTAGTTAACAGAAAACAAAAAATATATAAAAATCACAATGATTGTTCAAAGTGGTTGCCGTTATGCTGCATGCATGCTTCACATCAACGAACAAGTGAATTCTGTGCATTGCGCAATTGATGAAGTCGATTTATTAAATGTTCTTGCTTTCGGTTGGAATAAAGTAGACTTTTTCTTTCAAACAACCCCATAGATAAAAGTCTAGCAGACTTAAGTCTGGTGAATGATAAGGCCATGGAACTGGATCGCTGTGCCCAATCCATCGCTGAGGGTATTCGTTATTCAACCGAGTTGTTACTGAACCTGCAGTATGGATAGGAGCCTCATTTTGCTAAAACCACATGTTCCTTCATAGAGCTAGAAGTACATCTTCTGTAAGAATGGGCAGTTTCTTGGAGAAACTCGAGGAATGCAGTGAAAATCTTTGAAAAAATCAAGGCGTTTGTAAAACATGTTAAGACAATGTAAATGCATGCAAGCACTGATGAACTACCTTAAGTGCATTTTATCTTGAAAGATTGTTTTTGATTGAAAGTTCAACAACAGCTTTTAATGAGTAAAGAAGGATAGAGGAGTGAACATTTGCTGTACTTTACTGTAGATTACCTATTAGATGAGAAACATCACCCAGTTGACATCACTGCTTAGTTTAATAGCTTGCTAAGCATCTTGTGAATGTAGTTTCATGGGCTTTATTTTTTAGTTGGAGATAATAATGATAAAGATTTTGATTTTAGCGGTATTTTGTTATAATGATATTAATGTTATAAGTAATCATATAATATTTATAAAGACTAAAAAATATAATGGTTAATGGTGTACAAAAATGCCAGTGGCATAGACTTCTATCATTTTCATCAGCCTGTCAACATCAGCGTGATGTTCTTAATTTCAAGATTCTAGGTATATGTTTTCTCGCCGACCCTTCTTTATTCGTAGCTCTCACCTAACTGCCTAACCCTAAACGTACCTGGAAATTCGCTTAATCCACATAAAATTATATTGCTGGCATTTAAGATTGTTTCAGATACTGGAGTCAAATTTAAATAAAATACATATTTCAAAAAGCCTTACACTCACTCTTAGTATTTGGAATGAAGTTCACACAAGTAACGACAGGCAAGAGGAGCCTTCTGTGACAAAATCAACTGACTTTAAAGCGTGGGTAAATTTAATTAAAATCAAGACACTTGAATGTGAACTAAACTAAAGCAGTAGGAGACATTTGGGGGAAGCAACTGACAAAATCGCTAAAAGTATACCTATACATACAGAAGAATACAAAATATGTAGTGACGATAATAGAAAAATCTAAAAGCATCTTACCTGTAATGTCTTTCAGTTTTTAGTTTTGAAGGAAAAATTTCATTTAAGAAATTCTCATCTCAAACATAGATGATAGATATGGACTTTCAAGTCTACACTTTGTTTTGCCTTTTTCAGTTTTTTTTTTTTTTTTTTTAGTTGCTTATGTCTACATTGTATTTAAAAAGATTATTTCTTTTCAGCCAGGAAGAGATAAAAAAGTAATACATGCTGACAGTCAAGCAGATGTCGAAACATTTCGTCAAGATACAATTGATCCTGATTATGAAGTTGAAGCTTACTAGTGTTGTTTTTAATGTTAGTAGAAAAGCAAGAGGTATGTTTGTATGGGATCAGCTATGAATTCAATATATTAAATATACATGTTGTCACTAAAACTTTAATAAAACTATTGTAATTTGCACTACTTCTTTGGGGTTTACTTCATACGATGTTGCTGTATTTTTAAACTAACATTAAAGAAAGAAAAATTGAAAGTGTTGTATTAAAGTTTATTATTATGAGTATAATAATGAGAATAAATCGACGTAGTATATTCACACTAAGTTTTATGTTGTATCAATATACATATATTTTCAAGTTTATTTTTTTTTTTAGGACAGATTTCGTCACAAAGCGAAAAATTAGATTAATCAAAGAAAAAATTTACTATCACTAACCATTCTACTTATGACTACAATTATTTTAGTTTTTTCTTTGTTCTAAAACTGAAAAAAGAAAGGTGAATACATAATATTTTTTGTAAACTTGAACGTTTACAAAAAATATAATCAATAATAATTGTCATGATCAAAATAAACATTACTAACATAATGGGTTTTTTCACTGTAATATCTTACTGTGAAACAATTAAAAAAAAGGAAACTACGGCAAGCTACACACTAATAATTATATTATTATTATTTCATCTATTTATCAAAAATGTTAGTCTTATTTTAGAATTGAACTTAATACAAAATGTGATGAAAAAATTAATATCAAACTAATACTTTGTACTACTTAAAATTTTTTTTCTTATAATTTGACACTAATTTTTGTTATTATTGACAGCATAAAACTTGCACTGACAAAATATCAACAACAAGGTACTCAGCAAAACATTTACTAATAGTTCGGGAAGAAACCAGAATGCCGCAATGAAAAGTCTGCACATATGCCATTCCTCTTAGCTCTTCTTATGGAAGCTTAAATCTACAAGAGCTTGTAGTAATTTTTAAGTTTTAATTTAGATAAATACAAACTATAAATTCAATGTGAATAATAGGGAATAAAATCAAAGAAGCTTGAAATTTAAAACAATAGTTAACTGCTGACTTAATTTACAATTAATAGGTACGTTCAAAATAAATGTGACATAAAGTATAAGCAAGCAAAAGGCAAGTGAGAGAAAACAAAAAAGAGAAATTAAGATAACAGTCCAAAATACTCGGTTAACTTATTCATTCTATTGTTAATGTAACACAGTTTTAAGATGTACAAAAAAGTGAGGTTAGAAAGCACTGGATTAGTTTGTATTTGCTGGGTACCTTGTTCAAACTTCCCACAACAAATAAATAGTTTTCCTTTCATTTTAATCCTTCTAAAAATATCGTTAAATATTAGGCTTTTCAATCTTTACATATAAATTAATCAATTTGATCTGCATTCATCGCACATTAATGGGGATATTTAGAAAAAAATTATATATAAATTTACAGAAAAGCAGCATTATAAGCTACAATTTTCTACTTATCTTTTATGAAACAGTTATCACAAATACTTAATAATAATAATTTAATTAAGAAATTAGAAAAATATAATACACGCACAGAAGAACCTTTCGATCCATAAAAAGAAGAAAACAAGTAAATTGATTAAATTTCATAAATTAAGACACTCTTATCGTAAAACATTTTCTTGTTTAAAGTCTTAATTAGAATTATTTCGTTAGTAAAAACCCTTATCTTTAATTCTTTTAAATCACTCCATCCCTTAGCTTACTTTTTATAAAACACAGCAATCAGTATAAACTCTCCTCGCAAAAACTTTTTTTTCATTATTTTTTTAGAAAAGTTACATATTCTGACATTTATACATTTTTTAACATAATATTGTACTCCACAAATTGAATTTTAAGATTTATTTTTATTTAATTTGATATGGCTATATTTACCTAAAATCTTTTCTTTTTCTATCAGGACAAAAAGGAATTCTAAAAAACAGTTCTCTACATTGCAAAAACGGCTATATTTAACAATTAATTGAATAACCCTGCGCATAATATTTTTTGTCTTACATAGTAATTTGACACTAAAGCGCACTTTGAAAGCAAAAGCCGTTGTTTATGTGATCGCATTGCATAATATTGTTCAATTCTTCCCCTCAATAAATTAGAATTCATTTTGTGGTACTGGTCTGAATCATAGAATTATAGTCATATAAGTTTTATTGTGCACTATTACATTTTTTCTTCTAGTCAGTGGCTAATTTTGACTGTGTTTGATTATTGTTTTCACATTTAAACTCAAATTTTTGTTATGAAATTTGAAGATCAGTCTTTTGAAAAATTAAAAACTTATATATACAACACTGAACTTGATTATTACAACAAAAACTTGAAGTTAACTACTATGGTTAATTAGAAAATGAAAATAAAATGAATATTATCATGGTGTGGCGGTGCACATGTTTTGCATCTATTCTCTCTCAGATGAGTGATGTCAGTTTCGGAAGAAGATAGTGCTTGTTATTGTTAATTTTGAAAGACATGCGGATAGCTGGCATATTTACAAAATGGAAGCAAAATTTATTATCGTAACAATTAAACATAAGATACAGGAAATAAAAACTACAAAAAATAAATACTTATGGCCATTTTGTGTTGTAGTGAAGTGCATAGATCACTACGTACATTGAACGTGCCTAAAGTCAATTTTAAATTTTAAAGTAAAATTATGAACCAATAGATGGTGCTTTTGAATAAGAGAGATTCGCAGTTGAAGCAAATGAAATAGTAACATTAACATGAATAAAATTGTAAACATAAAGAAAATGAAATTTTCAAGTTGTTTTGATAGTATGATGGTTGATGTAATAACTGACAGGCATAAATTCATAACAAGTCTTATAGTGTTCTCAATTACTTGTTAAAGTCAAGTGTGAATCTCTCTTTATGCTTCCTTCCAAAGCTGACGTCATGTGCAAACTGAACATATTTGAAACATATAAATGTCTCACCATTATACTCACACCATGAATATTATAAAAAAAGTGAGCTTGTATCATAAAATACTTTTGAGATAAATCTTTTCATAATTTCTAAAAATAATTTTAGTTTCAACAATTTTTAATTCTTATTAGTGAATAAAAGCCATAAAGCTTTATTTAGTGACAAACAGTTGTAATAAACTTTTGCAAAATTACTCTCAAAAGTATTTATAATGAGTCATATTCTTCCCTCATGATTAAAGTCATTTATTAAGATAAAATAAAACAATATGGTTTTACCTGATCTTAACAAGAAGAAAAAGAACAAAATTGGTTGCCATGGCAGTTAGAGAATATTAAATTTAATCATGACAGAGAAATACGGCCCAATGACTTTAAACAGTAATTAATTTCTACAATAAGTAAGATAATACACCATAAAGTCAAAACCAGAACATGGACTTGAAATTTCAATTTTGTTAACAAGAATGGTTAAAAAACTTTAATCTAATTGATGATTCAATACGACATAAAAAGTAAACTTATTTAGAAATACCTAAAACTCTTATGAAACAGTTTCAGTTATTTTCCATCTTATACAACAAATTTTTCTATTATGTAAGTTGATAACTGAAAACTAAGATTCCTAAAACCATAATTCTGCATCAAAAGTCTTCTATAACCTTCAAAATATGTTGATTATCATCTGTGATATATAGATAAATAGGCATCTCTTTTACACAGACTGAACTATCTAAACTACACCCAAACTAATTTGCCTCGAGATGAACTGTTCAGATGATAGAAAAGAGTTCACAACACTTGTTTTATATCGAACCTCAATTTTCATTTCCATTGAAGTAAACCAACAAATTACTAGTACTTAGACAAGAATGGAGCACACTAGTTCAGTTAGTGTGCAGTTCATTTATAGAGTTACTCAAGAAACAGATATTTGTCTTATAAGGATTCAAAGTGATATTTTGCGAACTAGCATGGGATACTAGCGGCCCCAATTAAACACAATATTTTTTGGTAAACCTACTTATGAATTTAATAATATATTGAAAATGTATAATTTTGCATTGCCTATTACAGTTGCTACTTTAGGGACTGTAAACAGTTACATAAACTACTTTAGAAGTAAGTTCACCAAAAACACAATTTTGGTTGCTAGGTCACTATAAGAGACGAATGATTAGATGGAAACGATAGTACTAATGTAGAGATTTTAAATTAACATAACCTACAGCTTGCTCAACTTTTATAATACGTCCTGTATATTAAATGAAATGTTCTAGTTTTCATAATTGATTACAAATTTTTTTTTCAGTACACACTAGGTCTTTTGTATTTTATTTACAGATATTTTAGGTTATTAGTTTTAGAATGAGATTTGTTATTTATTTCTCCCTTCTGCTTAACAAATAATAAAAGTAAATTTATTCGAATACATTCCAAACTATACCTCATTTCATTTATTTTAGGTGGAGAATACGTATTTCCTTTAGATTGGTTAAAATATCAGGTAGACTGACACAAATGAAAGCCAGTGAAAACAATTTAATTGAACTTTATAGAATTAGTCAAATTTCTTTGCAGACTGGTGGTTGAGAAACATTTATTACACATTCTCAATGTAGAAGAATGCAGAGTTGATTACAACCATTTAAAGCCCTAATTCGTTGTTCTAAATTTTATTGATTACCTTCATAATTAAAATTGAAATCTCAAGTTCTCTTGTGCTTCTTCAGTATCATATTACGTTTTTTGTGAATAGCTTTTAAATGTTTCTTTATATCTAATAAATTATTAATAAGATTTGAGTTTAAATGTTAACATTTGAAAGCCAACTGGTGTTTTTATCACTTAAAATAAGAAATCATCAAAACAAACACATTAAATGTCTCCTATTACAACTACACATATCTATAAAAGACACACACGCAAAAAAGAAAAATTTTAAATGTTTATTCCTTATACTTACACAAAAATAAAATATTTAAATATACAAAAAAAATTAAAAATAAAAATCTGACCAGATTTTAGCTTGCCAGTGTTATATCACATGCTGAATAAAGACAAATTTAGTTGGAACTTATTACAACAAATGAGCACACAAGGAAAAGTTTCTTAAAAAAGAATTAAACAAGTCACTATTTCAGCACATGTCATAACAAACGATAACTAGATTTTACTTAGTTAAATTCTTTTAAATGTATTACTTAACTTGGTTTAGGTAGAGGTCGTACAAGATAAAGCTTTTCACCTTGTTTGTTCGTATAAATTGGAGCCCTTTGATAATGATCGACCAACTGATCCAGAGTGTGGAATTTACGTTGACCTATACAATACAATGCACCTTCTACATGCACACGAAAATGCTTGTTACGGCCAGGTGCTTTTAGTGATACAGAATAATCTCCTACCTATAAAAAAACAAATGCACAAATAATCACACAACAAAAAATCGAGTTGACTTACATTGGTCTCGCTGTCTCTAATTAGGAAGTCACCATCATGTCCATGTTGATTTAAAATATTATCACACTGATTTCGAGTGATGCTGCCATAATACCAGGCTTTACCAATGAGATGCGGTCGATCGGACGCAATACCATCAGGCTGCTGTTGTTGCTGCTGCCTATCTACAGAATCTGTACGTTCTTGTCTACGTTCCTGATACGGTTGCGTCAAATATTCAGATAATTCTTGTAAATAGTTACGTGGTACTAGGCCAATTTGGCCTTGAGCATTACGAGCTTTATACCATTCGGGATCCGAAGGTGGTCTATCTAATATTTCTAAACGGTCACCCTTTTCAAATGAGAGTTCCTGGTCATTTGTGGACGAAAATGAATACAATGCTACCACAATATCTAACACATTCTCTGCCATTGCATACGTATGCAAAGTGTCATCTCCATCACCTTCCTCTTGAGTATAATTTGATGGAAACCATCCCACTGCATTACCGCTCTGACCTCTCCACCAACCTAAATTGAAGATGTAACGATAGAAATACATTCATTATTCTGTTATTGTGTAAAAATTAATTTTTGGAACTGGAAGCTCGACACTGTTTAAAGCAGTACGAGAAGAAAATGAATAAGTTTGTCAAGATACCTGGTATTCATTTCATTAAAAATAAGCTAACAATGGTAGTAAAATAACATTAATGCAATTTAAAAATCATAACCATACGAAGCACTAGCACATAATAAAGTTTCTGAGTAGTGGTTATTGAGAAAACATCAAATCTAACTTTGCAATTAGACTAGAAAACCTAACTGTTTAAGGTTGCAAAAAAAAAGTGAATACAAATTAATTTGTCTTATTTAACTTGTATCGAGTACAATGCAAACCAGTTGTCAATTACAAATCTGCTTATTGGGTAACCATTAGTGTATATAGTGTTAATTTAGGCACAAAATGTTTTACAGGCAAACAGAGAAGTGCATGTATAGTATGATACATATTGTGTAATATCTATTTCACGTAAAGAGATACATGCGTCACAGATTTATTTTTAATCAAAGACAATATGCACCTATTTAAAATGTATGTTGGAAAAAGAGATATACAGGGTGTCTCCAAAAGGTTGGAACGTGGCTTCACTGCAGACTCCTGGGATAAAAATAAGCAGATTTAACCCAACTTACGTATATCCAGAATCGTCTTGTTAAGTTGGTACGAGGCGTCAAAGTTTTTTGAAATAAAATTAATTTTGCGTATAAAAGCAGTAGGCTTTGATCGATTTTTATAATTTTTGGTATGGCATGTTTTGTGACTATAAGTCACGTTTCGAGATGGTTTTGGTCATCATCAGTAAGTTGTAAGTGTATTAAACAAGAATGTCGTAGTACAGATTTGTTGATAACTTTTTAGATACTTTCTTCAGAAACATTTTTTGTATCTTTGTAATTTTTGATAACGCTTAAGGTTTGTTCACAAAAAAATAAAATCTGATCTGATGATCATGCTTTTTTGATAGGAATAATCTAGAAATAATCTAGTTAGCCGGAATACCTATCTTAAAATGGCAATTTAGTATCATTTGTTTGTTACATGTCAAAATGGCAGAAGTTTAGTGTGATAAAAATTAACTTAACTTACAAAAAATGCTAAACTAATTACTTAATTTTTATCACACTAAACATCTGTGAGATTTTATTTTTTTGCGAACGAACCTTACGCGTTATCAAAAATTACAAAGATACAAGAAATGTTTCTGAAGAAAGTATCTTTTTGGAAAAAAAAATTGAAAGTTTTCAGCCTAGGCACTAAAAAGTTATCAACAAATCTGTACTGCGACATTCTTGTTTAATACACTTACAACTTACTGATGATGACCAAAACCATCTTGAAACGTGAGTTATAGTCACAAAACATGCCATACCAAAAATTATAAAAATCGATCAAAGCCTACTGCTTTTATACGCAAAATTAATTTTATTTCAAAAAACTTTGACGCCTCGTACCAACTTAACAAGACGATTTTGGATATACGTAAGTTGGGTTAAATCTTCTTATTTTTATCCCAGGAGTCTGTAGTTAAGCCATGTCCCAACCTTTTGGAGACAACCTGTATATTGAGCCGTTAGAATTCCATTTATGTAGAAGGTGTATGACAAGGATAACTCTAGAAACAGTAGACATGATTGCAGGTAAATTTAAGCTATGTTTCGAAAATGTCAAACGTATTTGATTTTTCAAATTGACATTTGTTTACATTTAAACAGCGAAAACAGTTCTTTGAAGAATTATAATTAAACAATTTTCCGTTTATTAGTTTTAAAGTAAGTAGTAAGGTTAATAAAAGTTAATTCTAAAATGAACTTACATGTACTTTTTAAAAATCGTTTTCAGTTATTGTTTGTCTGTCAATCTACCATAGCTAAAATAGGACGTATAGAAAGTTTTCAGTTGGGCCATTTATTGATTTGAAGCATCTCGATTACACGAGTGACGCATGTATCTCTTTATGTGAAATAGATATTAATAATTCTAACACAATAGTTAATCTAACTCAACCTAACCCAACTTCCTGGCCTCACATAATCCAACATACAGTTCCTCAATGACTGCATACAGCACATTTACTGATAGGTGTTCAGTGGTATTACACTAGGTAATATTTGTGAATGGCACATTTTGTAACATTTATCCCATTAGAACTGTTGATTATTGAGCAAAACATACATTGGGAGTAAAACAAACAAAATTTCTTTCTTGTCAATTATACAAGCAAATCTATGTGCAATGAACATACATTTTTTGTCTCTTTTTATTCTAGTAATAAGATAACAACAACGCATGTCAAAATCTTAGGTTACACTTTGCGTCACTTATTATTATTTACCACATAACTTTTATAATTTTAACTTGGCTGTATTATCTTTTAAAAGCATTAATTATCAAAATTCTCAGAATCTTCCACCTTAGGACACTCAAATACTAAAATATATTAAAATGTTCATTTGACATTTACAATTTATTAATTATGAATTCAATGTTTAGAAATGCTAACTCTCCAAATTAATATACAAAATATCCCAACAAAACTTTGACATCCATAACTCTAATAAACAACGCTTTTGTCCAGGAGCAATAATCACAATGATAAACTACCAGCAGGGGTAATAATTGGGCACTGCTTGCTCTTGGATGACTGCATCTTTCTAATATTGCATCCATCGTGGACATAAATCTCAATTCCAAAGCAATAACTTAATAGTTGTGCCTTTTAAAATGCTAGATGAACTGCCAGTAGTAAATGCCATGCTGATAAGTGCTGTCAACCATTCAAAAAGGTTATGCTGCAAATGAAACCACTTGCTGCTTGTTGCTGGACATGATGCATCAGGATGTAACATACTGTCAAAATAACCTGTTACCTCTTGTATGAGATCTACTATGGCAAAATGGCTCTAACCTATTTTTTGTTAAAAGTGATTTATAATTTTATTTGTAAACCATTAATTTAGAAATCAGTATTTTTTGCTCCTTAATTAACAAGTCATTTTTATTAGTTACACTGCACATTGATCTCAATTTTCCATTTAAAGGGTGATTACTATTAAACTGTAGCTTATTGAAATAAATATTTCAATTAGACGAAATATTTTTATTATATGCAAGCTTATACACAAATATCACTTTTTCATACAATGTATCACTCTTTCAATAAACATCAACTAAATTCTCTTATTTTGCTTTTGACGCTTTTCATTAATTTCTGCACAGAATCATCTGGGCTAGACTTCCGTACGCCCTCCTACTATGGATCAGCTTAATTGAAGTGTCATATTGTCAAGTCAAGTTAAGTCAAATACGTTATATCCCCGCCCAAGGCAGGAGGCCGTTATAAGCTCCTCGTGGAGCTTTGAGAGGGTTGAAGGTACAGAGTTTAGGTGTTGCAGAAGCCCTGTTAAAAAACTATAAGCATTTAGGCTAGAGGTTAGATTAGAGATTAGGTTAAAGGTTAGGTTAGAAGTTAGGTTACAAGTTAAGTTAGAAGTTAGGTTACAGGTTAGGTTAGAGGATAGGTTAGAGATTAGGTTAAAGGTTAGGTTAGAGATTAGATTAGAGGTTAGGTTAAAGATTAGGTTAGAGGTTATGTTAGAGATTAGATTAGATTAGATTTTCATGGCACCTCCGGCACCTAAACTCAGTACTCCTATGACCCTTTTGAGAAACCTGACAACATGACAGCTCAACTAACCTGGGCGTACGGAAGTCCGATCCAGATAATTCTTTTATTATCAAAACATCATGTTTATTGAGTACTGTTATATCCTAATGCCCAAACTGACAACATTGGTTAAAATTCTTAATACCATTAACAAGCAAAACATGTGCATCTCAAGTACAGGTCCTAAACTAAAAACAAGCAATAAGGTTCCTACTCTGATTGGATAAGAGTATTCGATGATTTATCTGCGACAATGCTATTTTTGAAACTGTCTCTCTGAAATATCATAACTGCAAAAATTTCTTTTTTTTTTTTAATCTAAAACATGATTTGGTTATCACAATAACCCTAACTTTTTAAATAATGATTTTAATTTGGTATATAAAATTCACTGGACCCACTGTGACCCACCACAGGAAAATAACGTGTTTGTAAATTTATTTAAATTCCTGCTTCCAATGTTGTCAAGGGAAATTTTATTAATATGTAGTTGAGTAGGTAATACACTTTCATTTTAATAAAAAATAATAAATAATGCAAAACTTCAAAAAGTTTAGTAAAATTCATTAAAATTAGGTCATTAAATTTTATGTTAGTACAAATTAACAAAGGAACATTAACATTTGCTTTTTAAAACTTTTAATATTACACCTTTAAATATTAAATTAAATGTTAGAACAATTTACCATTGACTGCTGCACAACAAACTAAGTGATCATAAAATTTTGGTCACATTCTAGGCGTTACGGCATTACAACACTTCATTATCAGATTTCCCAACAGGTAATTTACTGATCTGTTTTTTTGGTAAAAATGAAAGTTTACTACCTACCCAACTGATCTATTAGCAAAAATTCCCTTGAAAACATTGTAGAAAGCAGGAATTTAAATAAATTCATAAGCACATGCTATTTTCTTATAGTACAAAATCAAATGTACCACTCTGTATGTCTAGACTGTAGCATAGCATAGACTGATAAGAATGACCACAGATGGCATTGATGAGTAAGCAAAAGTACATCACCTCGCATTCTTATATCATATTTTCACATGATGTGTTGTTATAACTTGTTATTTTTAAAACACTCATAATTTTAAAGTAAGGCTTGTTCAATAAGCAGGGAGACTATTAAAACACAGTTTTTCCATATAAACCTTATTAACTCAATTTCTATTAATAGATTATTTTATTTATTACAATTACTAACATTAGATTTATATAGTATTTGCTCCATCAACTTCTTGCTATTCAGTTCTTCCCAAAATGTTTAAGGCTGTGCTCATAACCTCTTTTCCATTACTTTTGATAACTTCTGAAATTATTTTGAGTACTCTTCGAAATCTACCAAGATTTTTCGGCGTAACAGCACGTTTTGAATATTTCTTTTTGCATAAGGCCCAAAATCATCTGATAGCCTTCACTTTAGGAACATCAAGATCATTTCCAAATTTTGATGTAAAAGTAGTTTCTTGTTGTTGCAAGTAATCCTTAGCCTTTTTGATATAATAAATAGTAGGCATGACCGGTTAGAAAAGTACTTTGCGATTTTTATTCTTCCATATAAGAGGACTAAATCTTTCCTTAACACATTTTTCAAATACTCTTCACCAGTCATGATTTCATCCGTGGTATAACATTTCCTAAAAATGTACTCGACTTTCTTAACGTTATTAGTGGTGCTTACAGACAATGGATGGTCAGAAATCTTTTTGTAGTTATCTCATCTTAAAGTATCATATCTTTGCATAACTTTGTATATGATTGATTTCGGAATTTACTTGTTTTAGAAGTAAAGCGTGTTTCACATTATACTTTTTTTGTCTAGAATTATGCTAGATTTCTCATTCGATTTCGATTCTATTTCCGTTCGATTTTCATCCTACAAATGTTTAAATAATCGTATGACATCGGATTCATTCGATTTGTTTCAAGCATGGCAGTGTGGCCACTAGACAAATAGAAAATTAGTATTCGACAAAAGCGGCACAGAACATTTTAGTGATTTTAGTCTATAACCTTAATAACAACAACAAGCTACAAGCGAGATTAAAATATTTTTATAGGTTATAATAATGAGTAATATGCACATGTTTGACCTCCACTTTGGTAAAGGTTGGCACTAAAATTGAATGACTTTCTGTTCATGCGTACTACAACATAGCATGAAACTCGAATAGAAAAATAGAACTCGGCATATATTTCTATACTAGAAACTTGAACCAAAATCGAAAACTAGTTTCAGATTCACATTATACTAGAACTGGCTAGAAATTTCTTGAACGAAACTCGAAATAGAATCTAGAAAAAAAAGTATAATGTGAAACGCGCTTAATAAGAAGTTTTAAACTTATTGTGATTTGCAATATTTTTATGGATTTGGATAATGCGTTTCGAAAGTGTTCTTCTTTCTTTCCGCGACATTTTAACAACTGCTGATTAGTAAGTTAATTAGTGCCATATACTATTAGTAAAAAGATTATTTAAAAAATTACACAGTGTAACTAGATTGTATGTCTTAAACTGATTATAACAATGTTAACTCATTGGACAAGCCTTACTTTAAATTATTCTTAAATTATGTCAGACTTGTGTGAATATTTTGTTGCACTGGAAAGTGAAATCCAAGATGCTATTTACAACAAATTTTATAGTATATACAGGGTGTCCCAAATATGGGTAACTTTCTCATTATTCTAGTTAGAGCTTTGGTTAAATAGGTAATGTGCAATTTTGTATGCTGATTCAGACTTAGTTTGGAAAAGTTTAAAATTCATAACCAATTGGCAATTATTCCAAAAAAAAAGTGAAAATACAGGGTGCCCTGAAATAACACTGACAAAGCTTAACCACCGATTCTGGAGAACAAATGATGAATCATCAAAAAAAAGTTAGGTAAGAAATTTCTTGTTTTTTGAGTTACAAGCTGTCAAAGTCAACACAATTTTTTCTTAATTTTTTAACTGCTTCTCAATGAATCTATCGATCATAATGAAATTTGGTATGTTGGCTTGTAGATTTAAGATGATCTTTCTTCTGAAACATCAATGAAATTAATAATCTGGAACACAGAGTTTTACATGCACACCTCTCTTTGAAAGCCTAGAACTATTTCTATGAGCAAAATTTTAAAATTTGAGCACTATTATTAAAAAGCTCACTTCTGCAAGAAAATCTACCTCTTGCAATTTTTTCATGCATGAAGATCATTTAATGGCGTGCTGCTAAAGGTATGTCGTTCAATAAATCCAGTAGTGTAATTTGCAGAAACTTCAAATATGCCTGGCCATTCAATCTTATTGGTAACACAATGGCACCAATTAAAACATCTCCAATAATTATTCCCATCCAAACATTAATAGAAAATTGCTGTTGAAAAGAACTTGACTGGACTTCGTGAGGATTTTCATTACTCCACACATAAAGGTTGTGAAAATTAATAACATCATTTCTTGTGAAATATGACTCGGCCATAAACAAAATTGTCTCTAGAAAACCATCTTCTCGGACAAAGTGATTAACAAGCCATTCGCAAAATTCTATTCGAAAAGCATTATCTTCTTCCTGCAAGCCTTGAACGGGCTGAAGATGATAAGACCGCAGCTGCTGCTCCTGCAATACTTGATGAGCGATGCCTTTATTAACATCAAATCACTTTACCAGACTGCAAACACTTTCCTTGGGATTCTCTTCTATGGCATGCAGAATTTGTTCCTCGTCTTCAATATCTATTAGGTGTATACCTATGAAATGAGACTTTCAGCTATTAGACCACAGATGTCGCTAGGAGTATTTTTAAACTGTCCCAAATGTCTTATTTTTTTCGTCTGTCATCTGTCAACAATATTCAATTCATTGTTTGTGATGTTTCATACAACAACGCATTTTTTTCGCTCTTAAAAATGTCGAATTTCGTGCCTTCAAACTACGATTTGCGGACATCGTTGATTTTCTGTTATCAATTGAAGAAAAACGCTTCTCAAGCTCATCAAATGCTTATAGAAGCTTACGGTGGACATGCTCTAAGCAGAGCACAGTGCTTCAGGTGGTTTGAAAAATTCCGAAGTGGTGATTTTAGCGTGGAGAACGAGGAACGTGGCCGGCCACCGAAAAAGTTTGAGGACACCGAATTGCAAGCATTGTTGAATGAAGATGATGGTCAAACGCAAGAAATGATGGCAGAGCAGTTGGGAGTGACCCAAAAAACCATTTGCAAACGTTTGAAAGACATGGGCATGATTTTAAAGGTCGGAAGATGGGTGCCGCATGAACTGACTGAAAGGCAGCAAGAGAACCGAAAAACCACTTGTGAAATGCTGCTCTCCCGGTTCAAAAGGAAGTCTTTTTTGCATCGAATCGTTACGGGTGTATTTCTCCAATCCCAAGCGTAAACGATCGTATGGTCCGCCCGGCCACAAGCCAAAATCAACGGCCAAACCAAATCGCTTCGGCCGCAAGGCAATGCTGTGTGTTTTCTGGGATCAGCATGGTATGATTTGGTACGAGCTATTAAAACCAGGTGAAACAGTTGACGGTGCACGCTACCAACGACAATTGGCCGATTTGAACAGCGCTATACACCGAAAACGCCCAGAATATACCGATCGGCGTCACAAAGTAATTTTTCTTGATGACAATGCACCACCACATCGAACAAGAGCGACCCGGGAATTGGTGGAGACGTACGATTGGGAACCGCTGGTGCATGCGGCTTACTCACCAGACTTGGCGCCTTCCGATTATCATTTGTTTGCATCGATGGGCCACGCACTTTCCGAGCAGCGCTTCAATTCTCACGAAGAAGCCAAAAAATGGCTCGATGATTGGTTTGCGGCCAAAGACGGCCAATTTTTTTGGCGCGGCATTCACAAATTGCCTGAGAGATGGGTAAAATGTGTCGCTAGCGATGGCTATTATCTTGAAGATTAAATTTGTAACTATTTTTTGTTAATAAACGTTTAAAATTGAAAAAAAAAGTCTCATTTCATAGGTATACACCTGGTAACTGATGAGGCCGACCAGAATTACCAGCAAGTTTCTTAACTGTTCCAAATTCCCTCAATCTCTGGTCCACCGCAGCAAATGTGGTATGATAAGGAGTATGCCTATTTGGAAACCTTTCAGCATACATTCATCTAACACTCACCCAATATTAAATACATGTTCGCATATTCGTTAAACGAATATTCCATTATTTAAAATCAGGACAACAAACATAAAAATCAAATAATAACAACAACACATCAAAAAAATGAAAACTTATAAAGAAATAATAATGTAATAATAGACAAAACGTAACAAAATTACAAGTGTCAAATTCGCAAATCATACAAACAGTAAAACAACAGTAAACAATGAAATGCAATGAAAATGAATAAAAATGAAATAAAACAAATCTCCATGGCAATGCGATTTACTTTACCCGTGATGAGATTAGTAATGATTTTTCAAGCATCCAAAAAAGGTTAATTTTCTCAAAAATAGTTGAGTTTACGAAATTTCTGTGTTCTAAATTATTACTTTCATTGATAGTTGAAGAAAAAGATCACCTTAACTCCACAAGCCAACGCACCAAATTTCATTACGATTGGTAGTCAGTGATACGCAGTTAAAAAATTAAGAAAAAATTATGTTGACTTTGACAGCTTATAACTCAAAAACCAGAACGTTTTACCAACTTTTTTTTAATCAATCGTTATCATTTGTTCCCTAGAATCAGTGGTTAAGCGATGTCAGTGTTATTTTAAGACACCCTGTATAATCAACTTAAAGTGATATGAGTAGAGACGTGGGGAATTTTAGATTTTAGACATTTTTAAAATAAAACAGTCACTACAGAGGCTTTATTTTACCCAGATGTGTACTAGAAACCCTTGTTTACCTATTGCAGCTACCTCGAAGATGTCATGTGGACGATCCCTACAGTGCAACTTGGACTTAAGTTAACCTAACCTACTTTTAGAACTAATTCCTGATATTCACTATAAGTATAAAGCTTATTTTGGTACTAATTACTACCTTTGTGGTTTTAAACTACTGCACTTTCACGACGAATTAATGACATCAATATGTTATTTTTGAACAGGTTTGTGAAACTATTGAATGATCCGCGTGAGAAGAGTTTAATAGTTCAAACTATAGATCAACTATTTTATTAGGTTAGGAATGAACTTTGAGATTGGAGAAGAAGCTGATTTCAAAGCTAACCACGCACTTACATATGGCCATAGTTATGCAAAGAGGAATCATCTCCAAAAAGTGAATTTTCAGATAACAAAGTAATATAAAGAAATAAAAAGAAGTTATAAGAAACAACTATGTTAATGGTTCTTTTCAAATAAAGCTTATAAAATGTGTTGTATTTGTCATAAATGCTGAAAATACTTACTAAATAGTATTATTACTTATGGCCGGTTTCTGAAAGCAATTTATCTAAACGATCTATAAATCGCCAAAAGTTGTTTCTCAAATGCTAAGTTGTATTTATGGGACTGATATCGGCTTCACAAGTTATCGTAGTTAGTTCGTGCGATAGGTTATGTAGCGCCGGCATATTCTACACCACTTGAGGCTTCACGTGGCTTTTCTTCAATTACCGATTGCTAAGAGCAGGTTATGTTTAAGATGAAAGTGTCAGTATAGAACGACAATATTGTTGGAAAGTGTGTAACAGTTTCAAATTATTTCACTTTTTTAAAGTATTTTTTGTTTTTCAGGTGTTGCAAGTGCAGTAGCCACCAATCGGTTTTTCTCGTAACTTTTAAGAAACCGTTAATTATACAGTAGAGTACAATATTTTGAGCAACACTTAAAAAGTTTATCAGTTCCATAAAGTTATGCATCCAATAATTATATGATGCACACCAGCAACTTTCAGAAACTGGGCATTAATTAGTTGTTGACAACTTTGCTGTGTATGCACCACAATGATTTTTAGGTTATGTTTATGCTGTAAACTTTACATCTCCTTCAAAGGAGAAGTAAGAATAGCAGTTCTGAACTGGTTAGAAATACATGTGAACAGTTCAAAATACACAAATGGATAGGTTTTGGATAATTTGATAGTTCTGATCTAACAAATAAACAAATCTAAAATATATCCAGAGATGCAAGTTATACATAACCTAAAAAATAAAGTTCTGTTAACACATGTCGATAAATCTTCAGTTTTTGGTGATTCAAGAATTGTTAACAACAATTGAACCTAAAACTGGTTTCACATTGCAACAATTTGTATGTAAAAGGTGCATTCAATGAAATAATTGCAAATAGGCTTCAAGATTTCAATAATACATGTCTGCTCATTTGCTAGCAAGATAACCTTAGAAAACATAACAGATCCACAAGAAAAACGTTTTAGCAAAAAACAAAACGTAGAAAATAATCAATCAAAAACTAACCATCATTGCTTTTCTCAAGAATGAGAATTCGAGATCCTTTAACTAGTGAAAGTTCATCCGACTGCTGCGCTTGGTAATTGTACTTCACAACAGCAACACCAATTGCCTCAGATGGATCAGCTGGTAATCTTCTAGCCATATTTGGAGATTCTACAGTTCGGGATGGTGAGTTATTTGACGGTAAAGTTTTTGAACCAGAGCCTTTTTTTACCTGTATATAAAATTAATGTAGTGAACAAACAAAACAATAAAATTTTTATTTACCGACCTTTTTCTTAATACTGTCAAATAATGAAGGTTTCTCCTTTTTAACATAGTTGCTTGGTACATATCCGGATTGGTTTCTAGAGTTCTGCACGCGCCACCAATGTTTTGAATCATCCAATAATAAATATCGCTCGTTCTTACGTAGATCAAGTTCTTGTGCTCCTTGGGCTGCATAATCATATTTTGCAACAACGTAACAAACATCATCTTGGCTTGTTTTGCCTAACAAAACAAAAATTGATTTTTTAGAAGAAGAAACAATTTCACATAAACTTACATAAACACAGCTTCATATTATGTATAATTCAATGATACATTTAATTTTATTGAATGAAACTTGCTCTGTTTATACTTGTTAATGAAATGATGATACGGACTTAGTTAAAAATTTATCTGTACTTCACATAAAAAATTATCTACGCAATTACTCATTTCATACTGATAGCAATGACAACTCTTTAATTTTAAAAGTTTTTAATGCGTAATCTGAAATACTATTTTATAGCATGATTTCTAAAGCAAACATTTAAATAGATTTTTCTTCTTGATCATTAAGAAACGTTATTTTTATGGATGTAATAAGGTACAGGCAATCTTCTTTTTTATCAGTTTACAAATTGTTTACATTAAAATACTATATTTGGTGTATCTGCAATTGCAAAAGCAATATTTACTTAATGTTTCCCGTTTGATAGCAAATAAAAATTAAGCATATCTTTCGTGAAAAAGAATTGCCATAATGTTGTTAAAAATGTTAAATTCATCAATATTTTTCTTTAAATTATCACATTCAACAATTTCCTTTAAAGTTTTTTGCCTTTGATTTGAAAGAATTCTACTCAGAGATTTAATGAAGTTAACATCTTTAAACGTGTTTGAACATAATTAAATAAGCAATTTTCTAATGAAAACGTTGAGGTAATACTATTGTCTGTCATACAGGCATGTAATGTGCTTTAAATGAATTTATTAGGCACAATCACAATCATCATAACCTTTCACACTGTTTAGAAACGTTCCTTGGAATACATAGGGACTTAGATTATTTAAATTCACTGTTTATGCATACCATGTCTCATATTTGGGGTAGCCATGTGGTGTGGAGGAGGTCTCACACCGTAGTTGCTTTTGGCTTGCCACGAAGGTGGATCTGGTGTTCCACGCATTGATCTGGTCTCCAACATGACCGCAAGCACGACTATCTAGCTCTAGCCGACACTCATGCTCTATGCTACAACAACACGATGCAAATTTATTATAAACATCAAACTAAAGGTAGCATGCATTTAAATAAAACACAAATGCTAAGGTGCAGCTTCAATAGATTAGATCCATTATCATTCAATTGATATGCACTAAGTGTTTTAACAATCACTTCTTAATAGAAAGTCAGTGTAAGTGATTTTTCCAAATAAAAAAAGAAAGTGGAATACACAAAAATAAACAGCTATAAAGCAAAAAGTGTTCATTTTAACATACAAACCTATGAATCACAGGTTTGATATTATAATTATCATAATAATGCAATTTTAGACCATTAAAAGGGAGCAAGGGCAAGCATTATCTTAGTAAAAACAGATTGGGGGTGGGACCAAAACATAATTGAACTTTTATCTTGATGTGTTTGCTACTGTTAACATAATGTACTAAATTACTTACCAAGTTTCAAGCTGGACATATTCCTCTAAACTTCATAAGTAAAAGTTATTAGGCGAAGACACCATTTAATTCACAACAAAAGTCTCCCACCCTCGAAGTGTCGAACAGATTGTCAACCATCACGGGGTAAAAAACTGCATGTTCTAGGGTAATTTTCTATCTACGTTGGTAATTATATTTTATTTTAGTGTCCGAAATCTGAAGAGGGAATTTTAAAATTTAAAATCTTTCTGTTCTTGTTGCGTGTTTATGTATAAGGCGCATTTTACAAATCAATCGACCTAAATTAAAAGGTAAATCTATTGATTTATTCTTTTTTAATATTTTTGTTGTTATAAAATCGATATTTTTGACAATTCAACTGACGTTTGTGTGACCTGCGTATTATATCAACAGATTAGCAAACAGAAAAAACGCAAAAAACCTGATGTTTTTAAGTGTTGTAGGACGTGCTACGGCGAAAACCCGTTTACGATAATAATTTTGTTAAAGGTGTGTAAGAACCGCTGTGATGTGTTAATAATTTATCGTTTAATATTTTTTTTAACTGTTCATAAATTATACAAAAACTTTAGTAAAAAGCCCATAGTTTCCAGTGTTCATTTCTAACATTGTCAACAATGGCGTCAGATCCACATTTTAAGAACCGACTGCAAGTTTTCAAGAACAAAGGAAAAGATCAAGATGTACGTAAGACTATTTCAAGTTTTTTTCTCATTCTTTCAAATCAAAATTCAATTACTTAAATACATGTTAATTTTATCTCTCAATAAAGAAACTAGTATAAAGGTCAACACTCAACACATGTCAAATTCAGAAAAAAATTAGATTTCTTAGCTTTTTCCCAACAAACTATAAAAGACTCAAAGGAATAATAATGTATTTTTCAACAGGAAATGCGAAGGAGGCGAAACGAACAGACTGTCGAGCTTAGGAAAAATAAAAGAGAAGAAACCTTACAAAAAAGGAGAAATGTTCCAATCACAGATTCCACTGATGAAGATGATGTTGATAGATCGTTATCAAATACAAATTTAGAACAACTTGTAGCTCAAGCAGCACAAAGCGATAATCCACCTGTACAGTTAGTTGCAGTACAATCAGCAAGAAAATTATTATCGTCAGATCGAAACCCTCCAATAGATGCTTTGATTGCTAGTGAAATATTGCCTATACTTGTACGCTGTTTAGAGTGCCATGACAATCCTGCATTACAGTTCGAAGCTGCCTGGGCACTCACAAATATCGCTTCAGGCACTTCAGCACAAACTAACAAAGTTGTGCAGGCAGGTGCTGTGCCGTTATTTTTACAACTGCTCCATTCACCACAACAGAATGTTTGTGAGCAAGCAGTTTGGGCGCTGGGAAATATTATTGGAGATGGCCCACATCTTAGAGATTACGTAATAGAATTAGGGGTTGTTAATCCACTTTTATCATTCATCAA
This sequence comes from Ignelater luminosus, assembly GCA_011009095.1. Classification (NCBI taxonomy): domain Eukaryota; kingdom Metazoa; phylum Arthropoda; class Insecta; order Coleoptera; family Elateridae; genus Ignelater; species Ignelater luminosus. Next base: position 29,935 of record VTPC01090748.1, read on the forward strand.
ACCAGATATTCCAATAACTTTCTTGCGAAATGTAACCTGGGTTATTGTTAATTTGTGCCGTAACAAAGATCCACCACCACCTATGCATACAATCAAAGAAATCTTGCCTGCTCTGAATGTTCTTATACACCATACTGATATTAATGTAAGAATTGATTTGATTTAATTTTTTTTTTTTGCATTCATAATAATAACTATCTTTTTATAGATTTTAGTTGATACTGTATGGGCATTGAGTTATCTTACTGATGGAGGAAATGAACAGATTCAGATGGTTATAGACAGTGGAGTTGTACCAAAGTTAATACCACTTTTAAGTCATAAGGAAGTGAAAGTACAAACTGCTGCATTACGTGCTGTTGGAAACATTGTTACAGGAACTGATGAACAGACGCAGGTAAAATATCTTGTTAGTTATATAAACTGATATTGATTGAAAAAACCCAATAGTTTTAATTACTTTTTGGCCATTTTCATATGGAGCATTAAATGTGTGATTTGTTAACCTTTTAGTACGAACTGGTCAGTTAATTGGTATTCCTTTTTCTTGTTTGTCAAATTAGTTTTTCTTTCATAACCTTAATCATTTGGATATTCTCTGTATGTTAACCGAAGGCACTAGGAATTAGGTTAAGCTGATCACTCAGAATTACAGTGCAACCCACTTTAGTTTTTGTAAATGCCTTCAGTTAACTAAAATTTTTCTGCTTGAATTGTCAAGATTGATATTTGTTACTGATAATAACTATTGTTTTGTCCTGAACAAATTTTTAAATGTATCCAGTTTCTCTGGTGTCTCACCTACAACCAATAAGCTATTATATTTATAAATCTCTATACCCCTTGAGATCGAAATACCTTTAGGGACAGTTTTGTTCACTTGGTTATCTACTTCAAACCTTGTTTATCTTTGCTCCTGGTGATACAGTACTCTTGCTGAACTAACTGAAGTTAAATCATTTGCAGTTTTGGTTCTATCATCAGTATCAGTTTATTCAGTTTGTTTAGAATGAAACTAATAAATAAAAAACACAATTGACAAATAATGTCATTTCTTAACCTCACTTCCTTAAATTTTTATATTTGCTTGACAAACTACACATTAGTAATTTGTCTCCTGCAAAGTTGACCTGTAGTATGTAGAAATTGATAACATAAATTCTTATTATTGAACTTTTTACACGTTCTTATTTCTGAAATTCTAGAAAATTGTACCCGAAAATTTTAAAATTACTACATTTTTTAAAGTTAGAATGGCCCCAGTGGTATTAAATCATCTAAGTACAGTGTATTTTAATTCATTGTTTTAGCAGTTTCTTATGAATTGAGTTTTATTTTCTGTATTTAAAGTTCATTTTTTTTCTACTTTTCAGACTAGATGTTCCTGAATATCTAATTATGTTTGTCATCTTGGCTTTTTTAGTTACAAATAATCGAGTGTCTAAATAATGTCACTGTCAAGTTGACAATATCACCACATCACATGATGTAGGTTATGTAGGTAAATTGACAATTATACTCAAAGTTTATTTTAAGAAAATTAATATACAGTGTGGATGGATTTGTTTTGCCAATGCACAAATACCCGACAAATACATAAGAGCAAGCGAAAGGAAATAATATTTTACTTGAGTAGAAATGAGATGGCACGTACCAGCAAAGTTCTACTGGCCAACTCGTTAGCATATTTATGCATAAACAACCTGTCATAAATAACCTCTCTTTATCCTAATGACATTACTACAGTAGCCCAGCTATTTACTGAACTTCTATAGGTAAATTAAGAAAATCCAGTCTGTATAAAAATATTTTAATATGTTAATTCTTCTTAAATGCACTTTGAATATAATTGACAATTTACATAGATAACCTACATCATGTAATGTGATGACACTGTCAACTTGATGTTGACTTTATTTAGAGTCTGACTGTTTATAACTAGAAAAACCAGGCTGACAAATAACGGAGTGTTTAGAAACATCTAGTTTGAAAAATAGAAAAAATGAACTTTAGAAGATTTCGGTTATTTTATTAGACCATTGTAATTTAAAATACAAGAACACAAAGTTGAATCAGTAATAGCTGATACTGCATTAAGATATTTCAGGGTTAAAGGGTTAAAAGGTCATGTGTAAATAAAATAGGTATTTACATTTTGTTAAATGATGTTGAATGAATGAATAACCCTAATTTTATAAAGAATAGCTTTTTTTGGACATAAGAATTAAGATGTTACATTCTAGGTGAATTGAAAGACTTCCCATTAATTTTATATCTAACATCCTTCAGTTAGAGTTCATAATTTTTGACATGTATTAATTATTTTAATTCTTAATAATTTTGTGCATCATTTATATGATAATTTTGAAGAAATTATCAGAATTTCCAATAATTCTTACTTTGAAAATAGTTTTTTTCTGTTGTATGTAATTGTTTTTTTCCCCAATTGTTTTTGTACAAATTCAGAATTGGTAATCTTAATTGTCAAAGTGACAGTAGTAGTTTTGAAGGTTAGGTATTTAAAAAATAGCACTCGACTGATTTAAATGTAATTAATTCACTGTTATCAACATAATTTTAATTAAGATCGATTATGCTATACATTCAGAATAAACACACTTTAAATTTGGCTTTCAGAATAAAAAAGAAATCCTTGAATTCTTCATTCAGAATAAATACTGTGTAAGCACTGAGTAAACAACTTTTTACCCTACCTAATAGTGAGTTAAAGATTATTCAACTTATCCAATGAACAAAAAGAAAACCAAAACACAAAAATCATAGGTTAGGTTATAACTTTGCATTTATTCTGAACGTACCCATTGTGTTATTATTTGCTGAAATAATGTAAAGATTTGTTCAGTGAATAATATCATTCAAAAACTGCTTTGATTCATTCAATAAAAGCGATCAGAAAACTTTCTTCAGTGTAAATCAAGAATAGGTTTTAAATTTATAACTTATCTTTAGAAGCTTTAACAAGAAAAAAATGGTTTCTGATACATTTTGCAGAAAATATGTTTCTTGTTTCTGAGTTAAGAAAGTTTTATTTACTTTTCCAGGTTGTGCTCAACTGCGATGCTTTATCTCACTTCCCCACATTACTCACACACCAAAAAGAAAAGATTTGCAAAGAAGCTGTATGGTTCTTATCAAATATTACTGCAGGAAATCAATCACAAGTTCAAGCAGTTATTGATGCAGGTAAAGTATATTTATTTAGTTTTAATTAGTTTTTTTTTGTAGTGCATTTTTTGAACTCATTTTAGGTCTTTTGCCAAAAATTATTCGTAATCTCAGTAAGGGAGATTTTCAAACACAGAAGGAGGCAGCTTGGGCAATTAGTAATTTAACAATTGGCGGCAATAGAGAACAAGTGGCACGTCTAATTCAGGAAGGAGTAATACCGCCATTCTGCGATCTTTTAACATGTAAAGATGCGCAAGTTGTGCAAGTCGTATTGGATGGTATCAATAATATGCTCAAGATGGCTGGTTCACAAGTTGAACAACTAGCTAATATGATTGAAGAATGTGGAGGGCTTGATAAGATTGAACAGCTTCAAAATCATGATAATATTGAAATATATAAACTTGCTTATGATATTATTGAGCAATACTTTAGTGGTGACGTAAGTATTCATTTTTGTTTTTACTATCTTGCGTAAAGTAATTGTAATTTTACTTATTACAGGCTGAAGATGATCCTAATTTAGCACCTGCGGCGGGAGATGCAGGATTTCATTTTGATCCAAGTACTAATGTACCAAACGAAGGTTTCCAATTCTGATGTCCCACGAGACATTTGAAGTATAGTATAATCGTCTATGATCCGCTTCCATTTGTTTTAACCATTGTTCACTATGTACGCTCATTTTATATATATTGCAAGGGGATGGGGCTTCATAATATTTATTTATAATTTTTTTTCTCCCCGCAGTAGATTTTATCTTTGAAAATTAAGATAAATAAATAATGATCTGTAGTGCAATTTATTGTAGATGTTATAATAATTTATTGTGCATTTTTTTTCTTTTTGGAATTTGTATATTATTACTATTTTATATATTCTATTATAGTAATTTGCAACTGTTTAAAAATTTTATATAAAGATGGATATTTATTATCGATGGGTTTTAAAATGAGCGTTCATAGAAAAGATCTGTTCACGATGTATATATGAAGTGGAATGCTTTATTTAAAAAAAACGGTGGAAAATAGTAATGTTTTATTTTGGAGATTTTATTTAACGTTTAACGTTGAAAATACCAAAATAAATTCATTTTATGCATGTCCTAGAAGTACCATTATAGTTAATATGATTTGGTTTTATTTTGAAAATGTCAACGATTGTTAAACGAATAAATCGTGCCCAGATCTTTGAAACTTGTGTACCATAAAATTTTTAGACTATTTCTTTAGTAAACGTCAAAGTACTAGTTTTTAAATTATAAATTTAATAAAGACGAAAGGATAACTGACATTTAAGTATAGCAATTATTAATAATATATAGATTATATATATATTTGAAAATATTTTAAAAACCTGGACGTTTGCTAAAAACTGAATATAATTTGACGATTTGTTTAATTATTTGGCTCAGATTTTGTGTTTTAAATGATTCTTGTTACATCATTTGGATGTAATATAGTTTTCTTTTTTGCAATAACCTATTTTTGTTAAAAATAAACTCTTCAGTTTTTATTTAAATAAAAAAAGTCTCATAACAATCAAAAATGTGTATTAATTGTTGTTTAATGTTTAATTGTGTTTCTTCATTCAAGAAGTAAAAACAAGTTTTCATTTTATTCATGTACATTTTCACTAGCATAGACACTATGCCAATTTTCTTTGGTTTCAAGAACTATCTACTACGTAATTACAACCCATTTATTGTGGTTCAATTACGTCTTTGTGAAATTGCAAAATAAATCATTTTAAGTTAGAATGGCTTCTTATTTTAAAATCTATGTTTTATTAGAGTAAGCAAAAGAAAACAACAAGCATACATAACTATACAACATACTTTTTCATCATTTATGGTGCAATTCTATATGCGATCATAAGATTAGTAAATCTTAAAATCCGGAAATGCTATTCTGTGAGGTATCGTAAGCAATGGATTCTCTTAACCTCTTACAGTTTATCGTAAATGTTACAGGGACAATTGAATTATGCATTTGTAGTGTAATAAAAAATGAATAATATTGAAAATATTTTGTTTATATACCCATTTTAAAAGAAGCTGTGGATAGGGAGGGGATAAGTAATAAATTTTTAATGATGTACTTATCAAATGCCTCTCAATGAAAACTGGCAAGGAAGTTCGACGTCTCACAAGGATGTATACGATATACATTAAAAAAATATGGCGTGCATTGTTACAAAAGACAAAAGGTGCAGAAGTATACACTAAAACAACTCTCGGAAATCCCCAAAAAGTGTGGAAAATTGCGAAAGGAAATAAATCAATCATTATGGATGACGAGAAATATTTTACCTTTACAAATAACAACATGCCCGGAAACAATGGTTTTTACAGCAAAAACAAAGAAAACGTCCCAGACAACATTAAATTTAAGTGTAAACAGAAATCTGAGAAGATTTTGGTCTGGGTTACAATTTCTGAGAAAGGTATTTCAGAGCTAGTCGTAAGACATTCTTCTGGTCCAGCCATCAGTGCAGAAGTGTATCAAGACCAGTGCTTGCCAATACTGCATAAATTCATTGATACTTTCATTCTGATGGTAACTATGTGTTCTGGCCCGACTTAGCATCCTCACATTACGCAAAGAGTGTCCAAGAATGGTTACGCAGCAAAAATATAAATCTGTCCGTAAAAATGCAAATCCTCCCAATGTCCCGAAGGTACAACCTATAGAAGACTTTTGGGGCATTTTAGCTTTTTCAGTCTATGAAAATGGATGGGAAGCAAAATCTGTAAGAAGTTTACAACTTCGCGTGAAAGAAAAGCCCAAAGAAATAAAAATTGATGCCATCCAAGATATGATATGTCAGGTTAGGGGAAAATTAAGAAAAATCAAGGAAAAAGGTCCGTTCTGCATTTTGTAATATAAGCATCCTAGCCATGAAATATTGTTGATTTTACAAATAAAGTTAATTTACCTTCAGTTTGTATCTTTTTTATTTAATCGTTTTATACATTTTTTCCGGATACTTTTAGCCCACCCGTTAGAGTTGCATTTTCTATAAATCTGTAAATACAACATTTATGACTTAATCATAAAATTACAAATTTTTGATTTGACGACGACAGTGCACCAAATTACAGGATTAGTTTATCTTAATTTAGGGTGACCACATTGTTGTAGTGTGGATCACCATCTGACCCAACTGTATTTCTCCATATTACGTATCGTGATTAGTGGGACGTTTTGTTAATATATGGAAACTTCGGCGAGTTCATTCATAAATTTGCAGGCTCGTCTTTTTGAAGCCACATTTAAAACCTAAAGATTTTATCTAAAATACAATACAAAAATTAAAAGATCCTGCATATCACCACAAACATTAGTTTTTGTATTTTTAAATACCTCTTTTCCAATACAATTTAGTTTTTACAAGACATGAATTATAACATTAACAATTCACAGGAAAATGACAATATTATAGCATATACCTTGCATAAATCTCTGCACCACACTGACCTGTTATGATTATAGAGTATTTTGTTTGCCAATCAAGTTTTCAACCTGAACACACACAGTTTCTTTATTCCTCACAAAGTACTGTATGGTGTACAATGTCTTACATTGGTTGGAGGACCTGGACCATGGGTAATACATACCGGATGCTGCATCGGCGGACGCAACATAGGAAATCCCATGCTAATTTTGAAATGTTTAGATATTGGCTCCCCTAATTATTTTAGTACTAAACTTTATTTAGATTTTTTGAAGGGCATTGCAAGTAATTTCAGCATTTTATGATAACTCAATTAGATTTTTAAAGAAATGTGCATGTATGTGCATAGTACAGCAGCAATGTCGAATATCAATAACTTTATTGCTATTAACTTATAATTCACAATTATTTAAATGCTAACAAAACCAGATTACTTTCTGCATGCTGTTCCCTGCATAATACCACTTTATTACGGCAATTTTCTCCGTTGTTGCATAATTCATAGTTAAAGTTTAAATTGATTGTCAAACTGTCATAATTAATAGAAATAGTTGAGTGTAAAAATGTACAGACCTATTTGATGTTGCTGCTGAATTATGCACATAACATGCATTATGCACACACCTTTCTTCAAATACCTTCTAACTGAGTTATCATAAAATGCTCGAATTACTCAGTGTATATCATCTTGCAATGCCCTTCAAAAAACCTAAATAAAGTTTAGTGCTAAAATAATTAGGGGAGCCAATATCTAAACATTTCAAAATTAGCATGGGATTTCCTATGTTGCGTCCGTCGATGCAGCACCCAGTATAAGTTAAGTTTTAAGAAAAATTGTTATTTTTTTAGTAGCCCCCCTTCTCTACCTTAGAGTAGAAAAATTGAAAAAAAACGACTTCTTTTCTAAAATTATTCTAGTGTTGGTACCAAATCAAACTTAACATCTCACTCCAGGCACCACAAAAAGAATCAGTTTAAACAATCTAGATGTTACAGACAGTGGAAATTTGTGGTTTTTACTAATTAATTTTGGGTTTTTTCATGTTTCATATTACATCATGATTGGTATGATTTCTACCAATTTTCCCTACTATATTTGAATTTACTATTAGATATAACCCATGACTTCACTTTTTAGCCCATTTGAATTAGGAAAAAATGTGGATTTTTCAGAAAACAGCAGAATAATCAGTTGTTTTTCACCAAGTTGTAGGTTTCGACCTCCTCAATATATTTATCATATGCCGGAAATGCAAGAAAGCGTGGCAGTTGTTTAAATTTATATACATATATATTTTCTTTGTCAATTTTAAGAATACAGTAATACCCCGAACTTACGCGATTGGTGGGACCGAGCGATAACTGTGTAAATCGACTTTGCCTAAGTCGGGATACAGTTTTGCATATAAATATATACAAATTATGTTTAATTGGGACCGGAGACTAAAGAAAACAATAATGTAGAAGAAAAATGTGTAATAAAATCTTAAATAATACAACAAATTATATTATTATGAATCGCAAAAACGTAAACCAAAGTTATTTTGACATAGAAGGCTTCATAAAATCTAACAAAGTTGTCTGACGGATCAAAGATTTTTTCTTCCCATGCAAAATTTCCTCGTTGGAGTCTATGTTTTCCAAAATTTGTAACCCTTTTTCAGTTGAACTGAGGCCTTCTGTCAACAAAAGATGAACTGATGAGAAGACTTAACAGTCGCGTTAATGTGACACACAGTTTGATATCTGATATTTTTATCAGGGGTGGGGAATTAATTCTAAATAAAATAATTTTTTTTTTATTTTCAGAATTAACAACTGATTTGACAAAGAAAAAGTTACTCTTTCATTTTACCTATAAAATGCATCATTTTCCAGTAAAATTGTATTTTTCAAAACCTCCCAATTCCAACTTTACACTAAGGTCATATGGATATTTCTAAATGTCCTAAAAAGAGGATGCAATTAAGCCTACTTTGCCATATAACATTTTTTCCTAAAGTGCACTGTTTCCAAGATACGAGGTGTTTAATTTATAATTTCTTGTTTTTTCAATATTTCACTAGAACAAACTGAGGTTTCAAAATGAAATTTTTTACATGTTTGTTTCTCTAAGACGTTATGTGGCAAAGTAGGTTTTCTTCAAGCCATGCAATGCAATAATTACATTCTGTTTTTGAGACTTTTAGAAAAAGCTGTATAAATAGAGATGCAACGCATAGTGTTTTTTTAAAAAACTGGATAATGAATATTTGGTTATTACTTAGTGGTTACCATATCTTCATTTCAGCAGGGATGATGTGTACCTTACAACTAGCTAATATCTTCTTAGTTATGGTGATTAACAGGGTTGTTTCGCATGATGGTTTCTCTGATAATCTAACTAGATATGTGTGTTTCTTGACACACAAGGTTTTGTTTGGAAACTGAAGCATCTTTCCAAGTTTCTTAGGCTTACGTAATAAACTCGTGTGCTAATTAATAGATAAGAATTTGAAGGGTCTGTATAGGAGTATAAATTAGAGGAATTGGTGATACAGGTAAAGGACAGAGTTTAAAGGCATTATACTGCAAATTTTAACTGGGATATTTTAATGGCAAAGATGAGAATATTCTTAACATAAATAACATTTGATTTATTAATTTTATAATATTTATAAATTGTTGAATAAGAAAGAGGTATTGGTAGTTGCTGGTCTGATATAACTTGTGTATGTAAAATATTGTTGTTTCAAGGTAATAGAAGATATAAGCAAATCATAATGTTCATTTAGTTGCATTAATAATATTTGTTCATTAATAATTTGTTTTGATTTAATTTGATTTAAAGAACATGTATTCTTCGAAAATGTATTGAACAATTGAATAGTAGAATTAAAGTTAGGTATCATATTACTTATGATGCCTATCTGCTTTTATAAGAAATTGGACGTTTCTATTATTTGATAATTGAGTCATCGTAAAAAACTTTGTATCTTCCACATCAGAACCAATTCAGAGTGTAAGATATACCATCAAATATATCTTTTCCTAAGGTGTGAGTTATCTAATTGATATCTTGTAAGTGTCTCCCTAAATTTCTAATTTGACTATTTAAAATATTAAGAAAACTTTTACAGAAAAATATTACACAGTTATGATTACTCATGGTACCTGAATGGAAACAAAGAAGGTATAATTTACAACTAAATCAAGTTATTTGATTATATCGTTGCTTGAGCAGAGATATGTTAAAATGGGTAAGTAATGTAAATTTAGAGTTGGACAATTTTGCATAAGATAATCATAGTAAATGCTACTGTGGTGGAGAATTGGTACTGATATTGCCATTTCCATAGCTCTCCTGTAACAAAAGATTTTAATGAATTAGTATGGTAAGTAATGAGTTTTTTGCCTTTCTTTATTTGAATTGTGTGGTTTCAAAATACTTTTGTAATTTGAAAGGGGCCTATATAATTAGGAAACAATTTTTTATTTTGCTTGTTTAAAATGTAAACTAAGTCGACTTGATATTCATGAGGATTAAGTTTATTGTCAGTCATAATATTGTTTTCATGTTTCTTTTGATTGTATTGTTGGTCTAGGAAATAGAGACATATTTGCTTGCAAAAGGTTATGTAGTTCTAATTTTTGGATACGATTTGTATATCGGTGGCCTAGTGAAAAACCCAAGTTTTCGACCTTGTCGCCCCTGTGCTGGCGCTGTGGGGCCCCAAAAACCATCAAAATTCCGGACTTTTTTCGTTTTTTGATAATATCTTTTTACCAAAGCATTACAGAGGAAAACGTTTAGATTAAAAGTTGTAGAGTTTTGCATTTGCTACAACTATTGTACAAAAAATGTTTTTGTAGAACTGTTAGGTAGATAGTTACGCTTCATCAAAATTACCAATTTTTCGTAAAAATGATACTTTTTTGAGATTTTTTATTTTTTTTTT
>VTPC01090748.1:52674-95634 GCA_011009095.1 Ignelater luminosus
ATCACGTCGCTTTATTAAAATTCCTTATTTAATTAAAAAAAAAATACCAAATTAAGAATATAACTTATTGCGGTCCTGATAAATCTAGGCAACCCGACAAACACGTCAAATAAACCCGGTTACCTACCTATCAGGCGCTGTTCAATTTAATCTGTCCAACGCTGTACAAGTAGTAATGTGTCTATTATGGGATTTTTTGTTAATGCATTATCCATTCACTTAACATGCATTTTGTTGGTTATCTATCTCATTATTTTGTATTAGAAATTCTACATTTTGATTTGCTAGTTCTATTAGTGACATTGTATATTTGAATTGACAGTTAAGCAGCTTTGAATTTGTAAGTTTAAGTGTCATTAGCTCTGTTCAATATATTGCACTAGTACACATGTGCGCATACTTTCTTGTACTTGTTTGTTCTTTATGTTAAGTGTAATCTACACGGAGATGTTTGTTATTCATATGTAATGTAAAATTGCTACACTTTCTTCTTATACCTCCTCAGGAGCAAGTGCAAGTAGTGTAACGTCAATCACATGGTATATTTTTTTAATCTGTAGGCTCTCGCCCTAAGTGAACTATAACATAACCTCAAATTAAAACCCCAGTTTGTATTATATCTCAGTTAAATCTTCAAATAAATACTTATTTATTCTAAAATGTTTTATAAACTCATCATCACTGCATTCAGAAACAACACTTTTAAAGTAATTTTTTATGCAAATTTTATGCATCTTTGTCAGTACTTGCCTTAGTGCTTTCATAACTAGCTTCTGCATTATCCAGAATTTAGTGCAGTAACTAGTAATCTGTGTTTTGTTTAAATATTTCTTTCATAGACACAAAATAATTAGTAGATTAACGTAACCTAACAAATCATACCTTTCTACACTAGCGCATTCTCTAGCAATTACCACTTTTTGGTGTACTATGTTGCACCCACTATTGACAACACTGACAGCACCTGCATTACACTACACTTATATATTGAACAGAGCTATTATTAGGTTTGTTCATTAGTGATATGGTTATTGGACAACTACATATGATGTCACAAAGCAATTCCAAACTATTTCAAATTATTCTGAAAGATACCCTTAACTCAACAGATTTTTAGGTTGGATTATTTAGGAAACATTAAATAAATGTCAGAAATATGTTTAAAAATGCTGCTCTAAGTAGGATTATCACTGAACTAGTTGTTTACAACTTGGCTGCGTATGCACCATCAATATTTCTAGGTTGTGTTTACAGTGTAAATTTTACACATCCTTCAAAGGAGGTGTAAGAACGGACAATTCTGAACTGTCCAGAAAACACAAATCAATGAAATGGGAACAGTTCAAACTACATAAATAAATGGGTTTTGGAGAATTTGATAGTTGTAAACTGTTCTGAACTAACTAATGAACAAGCCTATTGAATATAGTTAGTATCAAAAACTCCAAGGGCATGTAATCCTCATGCAAATAAGTAAACAAAATCTGTATAAACATGTGTCCGGAAATACCTCATTTCCAAGATACAGGGTGTCAAAGTTTCATATAAAATTTCTTGTTTTTTCAATATTTCAAGAACATGGTGAGACATCACAACGAAATCTACATGCTTGTTACTCTGAAGTGTCTACTATTCTACCTAGTTTTGTGTTTGATATCTGATATTTTTATCAGCAGGGAATTGCATTATCCTAAATGAAATAGCTATGACACTGAACAATTAAAAAATTATTCTATTTTTGAAATTGGCAATCGATTTGTCAAAAAAAGTTGTTCTTGCATTTTTTCTGCAGAATGCATCATTTTCGAGTAAAATTGGCTTTTTGAAACCTTTCAAGGCAAGGTCGTATGTTATCTCAAAAACAGGATGCAATGTGGAAGTTCCATATAATGGAATAGTGAGATTTTTGTCATTGATATCCAATATTTAAGCTTAGCAAGCTCTCATACAGTGATCGGCATCACCATAAATGCCTCATCATTCTCAGAAATGGTATAAATAAGGTTCTCGGTTTGAAAATTCCAAAGTATACCATCAACCAATCAGAATACAGAATCACAATGACCTTCCAATGGACTGTCAATCAGTGTCAACTATTAACCAATTTATACACAACTGGCTAGAATTAAACCATTCAGTAATTTTTTTATATGTCATCTATGCCTTCAAAGATACTCTCTAAACAGCTCAAAACTGAGCCCTGTGACTCTCAGAATGACATCACCTTCATCAAAAATTCGTTGCCTTTTGTGAGTAACTTAAGTAAGTAACTTTGTTTTGCATTTATTGCTGTATAAAATCGAATTTCCTGAAATTTTATACACTGATCACTTTATAACAACCTAAACTTGCAAAACTTGCTCAACAGAAGTTAATCCTACTTTGCATATAACATTTTTCCATAAAGTGCACCACTTCTGAAATACAGGATGTCAAAGTCTAATTTACAATTTCTTGTTTTTAATTAAATTATTTGGTCAAATAGCTGGATAACTGAATAATCAAATAGTATCTGTTGCATCTATACCTATGACCTTAACACAAGGGTGTTGAATTGGAGAGGTTTTACTAGAAAACCACACATTATATGGGAAAAATGCAAAAGTGACTATTTTATCAAATCAATTGTTTATTCCAAAAATAAAAAAATGTTTAAAGTTTTTAGTGGCATAACAATTTTCTTTAGAGTAGGAAGTTACCCCCTCCCCTGCAATTTCCCTCTTCTAATGAAGATATCAAACACAAAACTGCATAGAATAGTGGACACCTAAGAGTAACGAGCATGTTCAGAATCTCAGCCTGATTTCTCACCTTGTTCTTGAAATATTGAAGAAACAGATTTTTAGTGAAACTTTGACACCCTGTATCTCGAAAATGGTGCGTTTACAGGCACATGTTTATCTTTTTTGACATTTTCGACACCATTTGTTAACAGTCTGTATATTTTAAAATGTTTGACAAAGAAAAAGAAGTATGGATGAATAATAATTTTAAGCTAATAAGGCTGTGCCTAATTCTTGACGTTGTCAAATGCTTGCTTCCCTGTTTTAATTACTACTGACACATTGGGCCGTGTGGAGAACCACATCCAATTACCCTACAAATTGAATCCTACAGATTGCCACGTGTATAGGCGCTATAAAGTGAATGGATAATAAAAATGTGGCTTTCTTCATCACTTAGCAATACAGGATGATTCACGACATGTGTGCCAAATGAAAATTAGCAATAGCAGAGACCATCTTGAGTAAAAAATTTCATATCAACATTTATGTCCGATTTTGCTTTGTTACTGAGATATGGCGAATTTCAGACTTTCTGCATGTAATAGGTAATTCATGTTTCGCATATCAAGTTACCTATGAAATAAACAATTTCTTTAAAATTTGCCTTAGCAATTTATTGTTATTGACTCAATTTGACTAATTAAAAAAGATTCACATTGTAATCTTTTCTCTTAAATCTTCTATTATTTTTATAGTTTTGTAATGTACAGTGTGTCCCATTTTCATCGTATTTGTAGAGTATCTCAGTTATTACAAAAGATAGAGCAATGAAGTTTGCACCATACTTGTCAAACTCTTCAAGCCAAATTCACAGGCGAAAACGAAATTTTGCGTTCATTTTTTGTTTTCGGGTTATAAGCAAAAATTCAAATTTCTCGTTTTTTCTAAAGTGCTGTCATTCTTTTCTTGTTGAAATTATGAAAATGGTTACCATGGATTCTCGTAGGGTCATTCTCATTAGCAGAGAATCTAACCACATATTTAAAATCCCATCGCCACCCATGATTTTCAAGTTAGAAGCACCTGACAAAATTAAAATTCTGGTTCTAACTTGAAAGTTGACTTTTGTCAATTTTTAAATTCACTATGGTTCAGTTAACAAGGGTTGAACTTTTTAAAGAAATGTCGGCTCTGAACCATAAGATGTGTTGCCTATTCCCAAACATTCAGAGGAGAACCCATAAAATGGGCATACTGTATAACTATGGAAGTTTGGAAATAAGATATTACAATGTAAACTTTCTAAATAGTCAAATTGAGTCAATAACAATAGATTTCTGATGCAAACTTTAAAGAAATTGTTTACTTGACTTGGAAAACATGAATTACTTATTGCATACAGAAAATTTAAAATCGACATATCTCAGTAATGAAACAAAATTGTACATGTGTCTATTTTAACTTTTTTACTCAAAACAGTCTCCCCTATCTCAATTTTTGTTTGGCATACATGTTGTGAATCACCATGCTTGGAGGATAGCGTCACGATTTATAGGAATATCAAAAATTGCTACTAGAAAAAGTTGCACAGGATGATTGTGTGTATTTTCTAAAATTGTTCTTGACTACAAGGGATGCACCATAAAAGCGTGACACATAAAGCTTAAGTTTTCTTGAATGGAACACCCTGTATGTTTTGTTATTTTCTTATTCCTCATTCGATGCTGATTACAGCCACATAGCTTGATGGAGGTCTAAACCAAACGATTTCAGCATTATTCAATTTTTTTTAACCTTGGGTTAATTGAGTTTTACAAACCTTGCATTAATGAGCTTTGATTTCTAATTTTTAGAAATTATTATTAAAATTTAACTACACCATCTCTTTTACACAAGGTAATTGAGAAACAAAAACCATAATTATTCAGTTTGGGAAATTGGGAAAAATGGAACGCCCTGTATATATTAATATTCTTTTATTTTACATTGACTGTTGATTGCAATATAGCATTATCTGGGTCTATGTATTATTTCTTATTTGTGCGAAATGCTATCAGACTTCTCAACTGTCTCAGGTATAATTACTTAAGCAGTTTTGGTAAATTTACATCTTCAATAGAGTAAAACTAAATATTTTGTATTATAAAAACAAATTTTGTCTCCCCATCAAAAGATTTTGTAAGCATTGATCATCATACATCTAGACGATCGTTTCGCTCTTATTCTAGACTCATCAGTGAAGGATAGCAATGATAAACGCTTACACCTTCATGCTGGGTTACAGAGAACCACTTAATTCACATTGGAAGCATGGAACAAATTAGGCGCCATCTAAACAGAACGTCAAATGAAGCAAGCAAAACACTGTATATCTTGGTATTTTCTTATTTCCTAATAATTGCTGATCTTAGTATAACTTCATAGAATCTACACCTATCGGGCCTTGCTGTTATTCAGTTATTTGTTGTGAAATGCAGTCTCACTTCTCAATCAACCTTAGTCTAACTAAGGAAGGAATCTATTGTTTTTGTAACTTTAAGAAGATAAAATTGAGTTATTGGCAATTATGGATTCTTACCTAGATTTTAACCATTTGCCTTGTTTATACAGGATGGACTGATAAGCAAGATTAGGAAAATTAAAATTTTTGCTTCTTAATTAATTATTATTTATAGCTAAAATCTCAGTAAGCATTTCTAAAGACAAATAATTAGTTTCACTTTATTAAAATTGTGAACTTATAAAACTTCTTAATTACTATACCAAGTCGATTTGAGAAGTTTGATAGCATTTCACAACAAATAACTGAATAATACCGAAACTGTTAGGTACAGTGAACATCCACAAATTCAAATAAACACCCCCAAACGGGGACTAGAAAAGTTTCTGCGTTATTTCCTTGTCTAACTAAGATCTTGTGACAAATGATCACAGTGACAGAAATCATGCGAAAATGCTAAACTAAATTGGGAAAGTACCGGGTTTTTTTTATCCTTGATTCGAACAACAGCTTTTGGCATCTAACCCCAAACCTGAAGATTTTCTAAATCCACATAAAATTACATGACCGGTGCTAAAGATTGCTGCACATACTGCCTTATACTTCCGATTTGAGTATTTGTAATGGAATTGGCACAAGTAACGGTAGGCAGGGTGCCTACTCCTGTCGAAATTAGCTGATTTTAAAGCTTGTGAAAACTTAGTTTCAATCGCCTCTAAACCAATAACACATGATCTAAGTTAGACATGAAAATAATGCAGAAACGTTTCTTGGGGGCGCCGGGGCGCTTATTTGAGTTTATGGACATTATCATTGGTCCACATAGTATTATATTGTTGCACTCAACCATGGATATAGAATAAGTAAATATTGAAATATAAAAGGTGTCCTATTTACATAAACAGAATAAAATTATGTTTCTCATTTCTTGATCGTCCTTTATAAAAGAGATGATTTAGTTAACATGTTAACTATTTCTAAAGATTACAGATCGAAGTTTATTACTGCAAGAGTTTTAAAGTCAAATTTAAACAGTTTTATAGTTTTACGTAGGTGTTTTCAAATAGTCTTGTTAGTACAAACTACTTAAATAGAAAAGAAACTTGAAACTTGAAAATTTTTATCAGTTTATTATACCAGGATTGGCTTGTTGTATTTGATGATATTTTACATAAAAAAAAATGAATAACGCCGAAAATGTTTGGTTTAGGACTTATAAAGTTATATCTAGAGACCGGATTTTTAAGAACTAAAAATATTCAAAATAGGCAGGCAAATAGACACTAAAAACCTTTAAAGTAGGCACCATGATAGGCAATCTAGGCGGTCAAATAGTCATTTTAGGCAACGAAATAAGCACTTTAGGCCGCCAAATAGGCATTTTCGTCCAAAATAGGCACTTTAGGTGACAAAATAAGAATTTTATGCGATTTAATTACTCTTGAGAAAATTCATTCAAGATTTTCAGCTTTACTGCTTAACCTTTATATGTTTTTATAATTAATTTTTGTGAACTACAATTTAATAATTATCTTGTTGAAAAACTAGATATTCCAAGTATTATAGTTATGTAAAATAATATTGATGTGATAAAACGGTAAATCGATAAAAAAACTTAAAACATGTTAAATAATACATCTAAAAACAAATTACAATATTAGAAATACACTTTATTATTGGAAGTACTACATTATAAGGACATTTATACAGGGTGTTTCCTAATGATGGTAAAAAGTTTTAATAGATAATTCCTGGGCTAATTATAAGTAAAAAAATTCCATATAAACAATAGTGTTTTAAAATGCACCCCTTCCGAGATACAGATACATGACTTTTTTTTAGTTTTGTAACAAAGGTACACTTACTTAAATAACATTTAAGGTTAATCCGCTTCTTTAAATTTGACGCGTATATTACGAGTCTGACTTGTTTAAACGCCTATCAACATAAACATCTTAAGCGGATTATCTTTTGTTAAGGACACACTTTCTTTACTACCTCTAACTTTTAATGGGTAGCTCTATTGTAACATTTTTAAACTATTTGCAGAAATTACGATTTATTACTGCCTGGACATCTGAAATGGATTATAAAAGGTTTCTTTAAAAGAAGTTGAAAGCAAATTTCTAAAAATAACTAACAGATCTTAATCAGTAAAGGTAACAATACTGACATTGTATTTTAAAAATTCTTAAAGTAAAATATTGATATTAAAAAGTCATACAAGTAAAATATGTACTCATTTAGGTAAACTAGGCATCCATTTAGGCAAACTAGGCATTCATTTAGGCAAAATAGGCACCCAGTTAGCAAAATAAGCACCAATTTAGGCAAAATAGGCATTTATAGGCAGATATTAAAGATTGTAGGCATTTATTTCAAAAACATAGAAAAAAAGGCACTTAAGGACTTAAAAAAAATTTTTTCAAGTGAAAAGTGCGTAGATTATCCTAAAACGAATTTTCCTTCGCTTACCTAAAAAATCTAAAATTAGGCACTTGCGTAGAAATCCGGTCTCTAGTTATATCGTTGTAATCAGCATTAGACGAGGAATAAAAAAATAATGAAATATACAAGGTGTTTTATTTAAGAAAACTTGGAAGCGTTGTTAGTGGTTGCTAGGAGTTTTGCGTGACGTAATGTCTACTAAAGGCTGTATAGTGATATATGCGGCCTAATACCATAAAAAAAATTTTCACATTTTAATTGTTTTGAATTTACACAAAATAAATAGAATTATGCTATATACATTTGAACCAACTAGACAAGACTTAGAAATAGTGATAACGACACATAATTTATTAGAAAATTCTAATATTTTAATTTGACTATGTGCCTGACGTTCACAACCTTTTTACATGAGTTGGCCATGATATTTTTTTACTAAGTTGTTATACCTGAAATATATTCAATTATACATATTGTAATGTTCTTTTTATATAAAACGTTTATTTATATTTAATGATATTTATTTTTACTTAGTTTATTACAATTTATTTTCAGTATTTATTTACACTAACTTATTTATTTATTTATGCACAGAAGAATTTATTTATCACTATTTAACATTTATTTCGTTCGTAACTACTAGCTGATTGACTGTAGAACTGCCTTGGCTCGATCAACGCAGGCCTTATATTCGTTCCCGCATTAGTTCTTCTCGATGGGGCTAGAATATTCCCGCCATTTTCCTGCACAATCGACAGTGGGAAGCTCTGGATAGTTCGAGACTTCTTCGGCACGTTCGACCAGCTTGTTCGCGACTGTTCGGGACATTTTCTAGTATATTCGAGGGGTGGCGCGTTACAATATGTTAAGGCTGACTATAGAATTTCTGGGTGAAAAGATAAACATGTTGCCAAAACTATCTTTTTTACATAAGCATTGCTCTAACAATTAACAAAAAACAATAAGTAAATCCAGTATGTTCTAAAGACACTTTCCTAATTACTAATCTTGGCAATATTGTCAGCTCGAACGTAAAAGTAAAATTAACCTAAACATTACCTGTCATCTAGAAAACGTGCATGTGACGATTTTGAGGTTACCTTGGAGGTACAACAAACCTATCTGCCTCTTTCTTATTAATTACAAACCATATTCTTCATCCTTTATTAATTTCCAATCATTAATAACAACATTATAATTATTAAAAATGAAAAATATGGTTTGTAATCGATAAGAAAGAGATAGACATGTTTGTTTTACCCCCAAGGTAACCTCAAAATCTGGTATATGACGTCACGTGCACGTTATCTAGACAGAATGAAAATGCCAAATTTCCATGGCCAATGCACGCATTGGCATATGACTCGAAAGCAGTGATAACGTCATGTACTTGCTGAATCTGAACGTCAAAGGTGAATTACTCGCTTATTTATGAGAATTAAATGATTTTACTTATGAAATGCGGTTAGAAATGTTGGCCTGATTTACTAAGATAAAGTTATCAAACCGGTTAACAGCACCTTTAAGTTGTATGTGTCACGCTTTTATAGAACATCCTGTGTAGTCAGGAATAAGCTTAGAATAGTACATTACATTTTGTAATAGGTTTGGAATATGACATATTTTAGACGAAAAATTCCACAAGGGCAGAGTAGCCATTCTAAACGAGTTGCAAACTATACTTTTTTTATAATTGCAAATTATAAACAATTTGAATTCCAATAATAAAATTTTTGAATAAGATTCTAATTTAAAAAGCCCCAGCACAAAACGAAAATTTAACTGCTTTAAGGGCGCTTCTAGAAATTGTAAACAAAAAATAAAAGAACAATAACTGCAAATACGCAGTAGGTATAACGGTATAAGGTAGGTAACTAGTTTATCGTAGTACAGTAATTTAATAATAGCTGTCGCCGTCATTTTTACTTTTACAAAGCCAGTTGATGCGAGATTAAACAAAAAACGATCGTAAATTGGGCTCATTAACGATTGTCCCCCCTCCGCTAGAGGCGCATTTAATAACCTCAAACCTATAAACTGACTTTTAAACTTGTCAAATCTGACGTGGAACAACAGCGCCTCTAGCGGAGAGAAAATCGTTATTGAGCTCTGTTTGCGATCGCCTTTTGTTTGGTGTCTGTACTTGTCTCACAATCAACTGGCTTTGTACTTTTATTTATTCTAAGATTTAGAGAATTGGATCATTTCAGAAACAATAATAGACGAATTTCTTTGTACTTAAATTATAATTAATTCACAACCAATATTACCAAAATTATGAATTAATTTTTTTAATTATTATCTTCAACTGATAAGCTTTCTTAATAGCTATGAGATGTTGCTGCCTAGGATCATTCTAATACAAGAGTGAGGATATTCTCCCAGTGTGTTACAAAATGTAATCATTCTATAATTGAAGTGACTATTCCAAAGCAATCGTAGAAAAAGTACAGACAGTTATGCTGTACAACTTTTCCTAGTAGGTAACAGTTTTTGATATTCCTACAAATAACAATTGTATCCTCCAAGTACAGACCGTTGGGATATCCCTTATAAAGAAAATAAACCAGTCCGATAATTTTTGTTACAGGAAATGTGTGCTCAACTGCGCATCATATACAACCTCATATTACAGCTGGAATCAACTCAAGAATCTTTATATAAAGCAGCATTAGAAGAACATACAGCAATTATTAGCTTTGAGAAGCACTGTATGATTTTAGCACAGAATGGCAAGTTTTCTGTAACAAAAGAACGAGACAGAGAGAATCAAGAGCGTGTAATTAAATTCAGTAACATAATTAATTTAACAAAACATCAAGTAAAACAAATCTCGTATAAATACAGACAATTTGTGCAAAAGTATCTAAGTCTATTAGCTTCAAGCTCTGATCAAAATTTGCAGTTACTCAGTGTGCGCTTAAATTTTAATGATTATTATACAATTGCATGACAAAATGATAATAGCACTGCTATTAGTAGTAATGTTAGTATTTCTCCTAAGATACCCTTTAAAGTAATTAATAATAAAAATAAAATAATTAAACCAGAAAATTTGTGTCTCGACAATGACAATGAAAGACATAGATTAAGCTTTAGTGAAACTTCTAATACCTCATCATTAGTAAATGTTAATCAAAATTTTTGTGTCACTACACCGCTTTCACAAATAACCCCAACAACTTGTAGCTATGGGAGTGTTAATTCTTTATTGCATCGTCGTACAAATAAACGAAAAGGAAAACATCAGATTTGATGTTGTATAGGGTGAGAAATGGAATTATGAAAAAGTTCTTTTTATATGTGTATATTTATGAATTTTACTTTTGTTAATATTCTTTATTGTAAAGACATTTCTCACCCATTAATAGATCTTCCATTCCATATTTGAATTTTAAAATGTCATATAGTGTTTTAGCATAATTTGTAACTACTATTAACATTTTAGCTATCAAGGGTTTTTTACTAGTATAAATATTTTATTTTAAATGAAAATAATTGTTAAGTGATTGCCATTATGTAATTGCCATATTTGTTCAAATAAATCATACTACATTAATATTAGCGTTCATCACAACTGAACTGGGTTATCTTGATAAATCAGAATAACCAGTGAACTTTAAATGCAGCTGAATTATAACATCAACTTCATAATTCTCAAAAGGAACATGTTATAATAATAAAAATTGACATAGTTATAAACTTTCTGTAGAGGTATACGAGCCCTGTCTCAGTGAAGTTGGCCCAAGTAATGAAAATATATTTTTAAAGAAATTTATCATGTTAAAGGAAAATGTATTAAAATTAATACAATTTTATAATAACCGAGAATTAATTTAATAACTTTTAACACATAACTCTTATGAATGAACACTTCTCTGACTTCTTCAGAAACAGTTTTACCCCGAGACATGTTTAATTCTTAGCAGCAAAAAGATATGTTCAAATAACTATGAATGTCACTCTCAGCTTATTTACAATTATTAAAACGTCAAATATTATCATCTGCTTCATAACAATATACTTGATTTCGAAATAGTGACGTGCTGTTTTGAGCGTGTATTTCGTTAAAACCTAATTATTTTATTAAAAGTCCGACTTGAAAGCAAGTGCAACTGCAAATGTTTAGAAAATACTCTAGGAATATGTAGGGAAACATACAGTGATGTACTTTAAAGAATAGATTAGTTTACTATGATAAAGTAGCAAATTTCATGTTTTGGGTAGTTGGGCCAACTTCACTGAGATGGGGTTCGTAGTACCTAGTTACAGTACAGTACAAATAGTCATTTTAACAACCTCTGTCAGGAAGTGGATATCTAAAATTCAAATTCTTACTGATCACTGAATTAGTTTAACTACTTTATTATAAATAGTCCAGTGAACATGATGTCTACATTAACATTGCTTTTATTTTTGGCCATTCTATGTATCTTCATTTCATTTGTGTAAGTGTTTCAAATTCAAGCTTAAGCATGGGGATCTTTGCTTATTATAAGAAATAGAGCATAAGTTTAAATTTGGTACTTTTGCTAAGTTTTATGCTGATTAATAATCTAAAAATAATTTTGAGCTAACTTCTTTTATTTCTGACTTATGATAAAGTAGTAAAGTTGTTGGTCGTGGTGGATACTATTGAAGGCATTGGTGTTGTTTAGCCAACCGATATGCATGTCGCGTTGTTTTCGTTTGGCTTTGTCTGCAAAATGTAGTTGTGTTCTAGCACTCCGAAAAAAAAAGGAAGAAAACCTTTTTGATTTGGATGCAGAACATGATTGTCTTTTGCCTAATAACCATGCGAATAAGAGAGCTTGTAGCCAACCAGCATAAGTTTGTGTATTGTGTTGTTCAGAGAGATCAGTTCAGGTTGGTCAGATCACTTTTTCTCGGAATTATCTGGGATTTTCCGATAGTGTAGACAGATATTGAAAATGACGATTAGTATCTTGCAGTCGAGATCAAATAGTCTCCAATGTTTGTAGATGTGCCTGTCTTCACTAGGCACAGATTTAACCTCATTCTAGTCGAAAGGTGCTACATTGAGAAGGGGAGAGTTTCAGTATACAGATGGATTACTTGTAGTAGTGGCCCATTTATTGTGGAAGTAATCGAAAATCTAATTCTTTTTATTGAGTAGATGGCAGTACGTTTTCCTTTTATGAGATGAATCGCCTTACGTTGATCATTAGATAGTGTTATAAGTGAGAGTTTTGATTCTAATCTTGTATTTATGTTGGGTTTTTTTGGTGATGTCAGAAAGGGTGTCCAGAAAGAGACTCTTAACTGGCATCAGAAATGGCAAAGTTTAGGATTTGATTTAAGACTTCAGAGTAGTAGTTAGGTATGATGACAGGCTGAGAGGATGGTTGCCAGTGGAAAATAGGATAATCCTGGGAATCATCGTACCGGCTAGAATTGTCTATGGGTTTCTGTGTGCTATTGTTGAAGGACAGATACCATACTTGGGAAGCAGCGTCGGGAGGACAATCCATCGAATTGGGAGTTCTGGGATAAAGTGATGTAAAAGGTATAGAGGCATTATGGTGCTGGGGAAGCGAGCTTGTGTGGAAATTCGTAATGTGTCTTTAAGTAGTATAGCATAGACTATTTCATAGAGATTCAAATAGTGCTATTGTAGAAGGTACTACAATTTAAAGTGGGGCGTACTAGTTGTGGGGAGATGACATGGAAGATGGTTAACGTATCATCGATTAGTTGTAGATCGGCGGAATTAGGATGGAATACGAGATTGTCAGGGACGGAATATACATTTTGAAGGGTTGAACGGGACCATAAAGATATATAGTGTACCCAGTTTAAGTCGCTACAAGTATAGGCTGTTTTTAATTAAAGAATTCAGAGTAGACTTTGATTTTGCTACATTTTTACAATGTACAGCAAACATACAACAAATTCAGGTTTACAACCTAAAACCCAAACAAATCGACCGTGGGAGGTACAGCATCTTTTCGCCCGTAAACTAATTTCATTTTTGTTTGGAACGAGGACGTAATGATTCATTACAGCCCTTGGCACGTTACAAGGGCGGAAAATACGATTGTAAAGTAAGTACTTATGATGCAGTAGAACATAAACTAGCAAATGAGAAGTACTATTTACACAACTTAACATGGGTATCTAGATTTTGGATTCAGGTTTTAAAGCATTTGAACAGAATCGACAGAATATAATTATTGATATCGCATTCCTCGACAGAAATGAAGCCTACTTGGTCCTATAACTTTTTTTTCTAAAGTGTACGGTTTTCGAGATAGATGGCGTCGAAATTTCTTGTTTTTAATTAAACTGTGATACCCTGACTAACCGTGGGTGCGTTTGCCATCGCACTCAGAGCATACTGTGTACATCGAAAGCGTTTGCCATCGTACTCGGACAAGTATCTGTAACGTTTGAATCGCCGATTGTCGTAGATCAAATAAAATCGAGCAGGGCCGGCTGAAGAGCCGGGTTTGCGGGGTAACTGCCCAGAGCCCCGCGCATTGAGAGAAAAATAATTAATTCGTTGTATCGATATGTTCAGAACAAATAAATAATTTCTAATTTTTTCTAAATATTTAAAATAAACAAATTAGACTATAATGCCTGAAAAAGCAGTGCGTTTCTTTTTTTATTTTAAGAGTCCCGCAAAATTTTGCTGCCCTGGGCCCCGCAAAACTTCCAGCCGGCCCTGAAATCGAGCATTCTCAATGTGCTCGAAGTACTGCAACGGGCAGTCGTAAGCATTGTGAACCAGGCATGCGCAATGCCACTGTCATCAGCTGTTCATCAGCGAAGGAATTGGCTTCATTTCTAACCTTGATAATTTTTCTGCGTTGCTATAACGTGCTTTTGCGTTTGGTATATTTTCTTATGTAAAGCTGCCCCTTCTATTTGAAAACAAGCTCTACACCGGTTTGTTTACTGCTTGGTTTAAGTGTACTATGATCAGCTGATCGCAAACTTCTCCAAATGCGTTTGTCATCGTTTAATGTGAAACCGGTCACGTGATCGATATCTTATCTGTCTCGTCTAACCTCCGAGTGCGATGGCAAACGCACACCTTCTTGTCTCAGGAATCTGCTGTCAACGATTGTCGGTTGTTTTCAGGGACACTCTGTACTTTATTTACTTCGTGTATTTTTATTTTTTATACTCTTTTCGTGGTTTCTCTTGGTTTTTCCCTAATCTAATAGATTAAAATCTGCATTTAACTCCACATTATCGAAGTCAAATGGTTAGTTGTAATATTTTAACGGGTCATAACGGAAACGAACCGTGAAGGTAAAGGTAAACAGACTAAATAGATCACGTGACGTAATACACAATAAAGAAAAACCGGAAGTAAACAGAATTTCTAAATGTTTAGTTTTTAATAGACTCTTCTAAGTAATGTCCACATTTTCATCATCGTCCGTTGAATTGAGCTCTTATCGTGATCAGCATTTTAAGGTAAACAGCAAAAAACTTGTACAATTGGGCAATAAATCATCGTAAAATAACACTATAACCTTGATTTTCTTCGTTTTATAACTAGGGTACAAAAGCTGAACAAGATAAACTGCTACGAGTCTCAACAACTTTATATGTGGGAAGCTTATCCTTTTATACAACGGAAGAACAGATACATGAATTGTTTTCAAGATGTGGTGATATTCGTAGAATAATAATGGGCCTTGACAAGTATAAAAAAACCCCTTGTGGTTTTTGTTTTGTAGAATACTATACGAGAGCTGATGCTGAAAACTGCTTAAGGTACCGTTAGTAAGTTGGCACATCTGAGTGCATTCTTTTACTCATACTAATTCTCATTTACAAGGTATATAAATGGTACTCGATTAGATGATAGAATTGTTCGTACTGATTGGGATGCAGGTTTTATAGAAGGTAGACAATACGGACGTGGTAAAACTGGTGGCCAAGTATGGTTAAAATTATAACAATTTACAAGTTACTGATATGTAATTGTATATTGTTAGGTACGTGATGAGTATCGAACAGATTATGATGCTGGTAGAGGAGGCTATGGTAAGATTGTACAACAAAAACTTGGATCAACTGATGGGCCATTTGGAAGATAAAATTAGCCAAAAACGTTATGTTGAAAGTATTTTATTACTAATAAGATGTAAATGACAAAGTAAATCTTGGAGAAAGTAATAAGGTTTTTGACTTTTTGTGTGTTGTCTAATTTTGTGCAATTTGTAAGAAATAAAACTACAATTAGTAAATAAAACTCAAGATTAGAAAGAAACTAATTTTGTTTTGGTGTATTAATTCTAGGCCAAAATTAAATAACAAACAAATGGGGTCTTTCTATCAGGAGACATCTCATTAGTTCAAAAATTAAATTGCAAAATAAATAATATTTATAAAATTTCAATTTGGTAGTATCCTCCACTCTACAAATTTGTTCTTTGAGTACAGATATCTATCACAAAAATGAGATTTATATAAAGATTCTTTTTGGTAGTTAATGGATAGTTATTTGATTTAGAATTTAGCATAATCTGCATTTTGATAAAAATGAACTAATGAAACTTTTCCAAGAAATCGGAGAAACTGTTCAATTCTGTATCCATGGGTGGAAACACAAATCAAAAACCAATAAAACCGTAGCAGTCATTGAACTTCTGTAGCAGTACTGCAGTAGTAGGAGTAGTAGCCCGTAGTAGCGGTAGAGTGGTGCGTTAGAAAATAATTTGGTTAGAAACCATTAGAAACACATGAGCGGCTAAATCCTCGACACTGCTCCTAGAACTGCGCATGCGCGGCATTTGTCTTTTTTAATTATACATGTGGCGAGAAGTCAATTGATTTAACCTCAAAAAACATTCAAAATAAGATTTTTTGTGTTGTTACTTTTGTTAAAGTAATCTTGAAATAATGCCTGTCAAGTGTTTAGTATGTAATAAAACTTTCACCCAGCAGAGAAATTTAAATAGGCATTACAAGAATATTCATAGTAAAGACAGCAACTGCATTTCTTATGGATTTAATGTATTTAGTAACAAATGTGTTGACGGTTGTGAATGTTCTTTTAAAACTTTGCAAGATTTACGTACGCACTTACGCACTGTTCACAGTTTTAATCTAGAAGAGGAAATCTTGGAATTTGATAATTTTGAAGGTAATACTGTGTACTTATTATAAAAGACAGAAATAAAAATGATAATTTTTAATAGATTTTGATGTATGGATTACAAATAATAAAGGGAATTATCGGTATCTGCTATCAAAACAGACGAAAAATAATTCTGAAAACTGTGAAACCTTATATTATTACTGTAACAGAAGTGGTAAGTTGAAAATTGTAAGGTTGGTAATTAATTAATATTGAGTTGTAATTCGTTATTACAAAATATTAACAGTTCTAGCAATTTCTTTATAGGTTTATATTCATCAAATCCAAATGATATCAAGAGAAAAACGCAAATTGAAGTGCCAAGGATCCTGCAAGATTAATAGAGCTTGCACAAGCTCAATTATGGTGATGAAGAATGCTGTTACTGGGAAATGCCTTGTAAAATTCTTCAAAACGCATTATAAACATGGAGCTGAATTACAGTATATTAGAATTCCCAAACATGAGTGAATAAATATAGCACATAAGCTATCTGCTGGAGTGACAGTAACTAGGTAACATGTTCAGAATAAATGTTTTTGAAATCTCTACATTTAAGATTATTCAGAGTTTTAGATGATAATCGCAGGAACATTGATTCAAGAATTTTGTCTAGAAAAGATCTATTTACTCGAAAGGATATTAATAATATTAAACAGCGCTTTAAAATAGATGTGGTGAATGGGGTAATTCTTTTTAATTTTTCTGCACCTTGTCATTTGGATTACTTTTGTAGAAAAATGGACTTTCTACTATAGAAGTACTAATGATTAGGTAGATTTCATGTAAATAACCAATATTCTTGTACTGCATGTAAATAGCATGTTTTTATTATGTAATTATATTGTAATCATACTTATTAGCCACTTATAAAATAGTAGTACCAAGAGTAATGTAAGATCTATGACATATAGAGTAGATATGGGCATGAGACAATTACTAGTTGCATCACATTTCTTTATTATGGTTATTTTAATAGGTTCATCATGAAAACGATGCAGTCAGTGTTGATATCTGGGTGGAAGAATATCAGAAAACTAGTTTTGTTTATTATAAGAAGCAAGGGGATGATCATCCTATTTTAGATTCCAGATTTTTGTTTAATATTTATGAATGCATCTCAAGAACACTTGTTGAAAACATTTGGAAATCATATTATATGTATAGATAGCACCCATGGTCTAAATAGTTACAATTTTGAGTTGACAACTACTATGGTTTTAGATGAGTTTGGTGAGGGTTTACCAGGAGCTTGCATGTTTAGTAATAGGAAAGATGTAGTTGTAAATGAATTATTCTTTTGCAAAATTAAAGAAAGAATTGGAACACTTTCCCCAGTTACATTTATGACAGACATCACTACGGTGTTTTATAATGCTTGGATAGCAGTTATGGGCCCTGTTGAGCATCAGTTGTTTTGTTCATGGCATGTCGATCGGGCATGGAGAAGTAATTTAAATAAAATCAATAATTTAGAGAAAAGACGCAATGTATATAAAACTTTGAAATATTTACAATATCTTCTTGATGAAAATAAATTTATAACTGAAGTTAACACTACTGTAACTCAATTATGTGCAGATGAAGAAACCAGAAAATTTCGTGAATATTTTCAAAATTATTATCTGAAAAATTACAAACAGTGGAGTTATGCTTTCCATAAAAATTGTGGTATAAATACAAACATGCGTTTAGAATCAATGCACAAAATTGTAAAATATTATTATTTAGATGCAAAGAAAACCAAACGTTTAGATAAAGGTATTCATTCAGTTATATCATACATAAGAAATTAAGTCATTGAAAGAATTATTAAAGCCACGAAAGAAAAGAATTCTACCCACATTAGTGAAATTGAGAAAATACACTGCCTTAGTGAAAATTGTAATTTTGATACGACTGTTTCACAAAATGTATGGATATTAAAAAGTAAAACAGCTACATTTTCAATTTCAAAAATGCAAGATGAAGCTTGTTGCAAATTAGCTTGCAGTACTTGTAAGATATGTGTGCATACATATAAATGTACTTGTGTTGATTATTATATAAAATCTACAATTTGTAAGCATATTCACTACGTAGTGTCAAAGGAAAATCAGGAAAATAATCAAAATAATATAGTTATTGCTGGCACAAGCACTGAACATGTGGAAATAAATGAAGAAACATAGATTCATTTGCAAACCATCGGAGCTACAAGTATTAATAATGATTAATCTTTCTGCTATTAATGACATTAAAAATATGTGCAATAAAATAAAAGATTATTGTTTTCCAAACCTTAAAGAAAGTGATTTGCTGTATGTTAAAAAGAGTTTAACATCTGTTTGTAATTTCTTGTATACAAATAATAGTGATAAATCTAGTTTCAACCATGAGGAATGTGATGCAGTGGAACCTCCGAATAAGAAAATAACTAAACAAAAATTATTTTGTTCAACACGGAAATCTAGAGTTTCAAATAAAACTTCATATACAAAACCTGATTTTAGCGAAAGCTTAAACATAGAAAATTATTTCTTAAATAGACCATTTATATCTACAAAAAGTAGTAATGACCACAATTATGTTTAGTTATGTTTAGTTATAGCTACTTGGTAAATTAATTTTATAAAGTGAAATAACGTTTGCAGAGGTTTAATTGTTTCAATAAGTAATTAGTATGTAGGGTGATTTATAGAGGTAGTGAATAAAATACCTTGACGGAGTATTGGGGGTTGCTCATTCTGAGTAAAAAACTTCCTATCAATATGAGGTCTATTCCAATTCTTTGCAGAGAAAGCAGTGTGTCTTAAAAATAGTAAAGAACTTTAGAAATTCTATGTTGATAGGAAGTCTTTTAATCAGAATGACCCTGCCCCCCCTCCCAATATGGTTACTATTTTTATTCAGTACCCCACATAGTAGTATTTATAAATATTTTTTTGTAATTGTTTTGGAAGGTATATAAAAAAAGTAATATACCATAATTAAATATGTGTTTTTTCATTTATGTACCTAATCTGACATCTGTCAAAGTTAGCCTTAAAATTTACAGTAAATTAATGTTACATATTTCTCATTTTGTGTAAACAATTACAAAAGATTTTGTTCGATACATTGGCACTTTCTTTTGTAGTTTCTAAGGGTATTGGATTATTTTAAGATATTTATATCTATTGTACATAGTGTAGATATTGTAATGTTTAATGTGGTTGAAAGTATGCAGGGTGGATTGCACAAAAGAAATTAATTCTGTTGTCACGTTAATTTCACATTTAGCTGATGTGATTGGTTAAATTTAAAAAAGATTATTACTAATTGCAAAATTAATGTGACAACAGATTTAATTTCTTTTGTGCAACCAGCCCATAGACCAAGAAATTAATTAGACTGGTAATTCACTTTATGCTTTGTAAATGAAAAATGTTAGTGAATTTCAGTCTTATAATTGGTGTAGGGTGTTCTGGTGTATTTAGCTATTATAGCCATAACACGTTAATTAGTAAATGGTTTTGGTTATCAATTTCCATTCCCTCCTCTCTTGCATTTTGTTGCTAATCTTGGCACAGTATAATATTTGCAGAATCAGTAATTTCACTCCATGTCAGTGTCTTTGATGTTTTTGTCTTAAAACGTATGCCGCACCGCACCTTACTGATAGTTTCATTTGAAATGCTCCAAGACTCATTGATTGCTTATGATATTTCTATTTCAAGTCTGTGATTGTGCTATGAGCAAGTGCACATGGTTTTACTTACTAGTGTCTGGATTTTCAGTAACAACTTGTGTTTTTTCTTACAACTTAATTCTATGTAGTAAGTAGCTGGCTTTTGTAGTGGTGCATTGTGTAGTTTCCCCTGCAACTAGCCTTGCTACTGTGCGCCTTACTTGAAATTTCACAGTTGCACTGAAATGAATGAAAATATACACAAATAAATAGGGGAGGGAAATCACTGGTTCTGTAAGCATTATAGTGTTTTTTCATCTTTAGCCTTCATTACCATTATACCATCTCCTTGCTCTTCTATGTGTTCTTTCTCCATCCAAAATTGGTAATATTTTCTTTTTTAGTCATTGTGCCACATCAAAACTATCTCCAAGAATTTAATTATTACATAGCAACATTGAGTTTGTTTAATACATTGCTGGATTATTTTCGAGCAAATAAATACCAATTCTTTCAAATATTAATTTGAAAAACCATTATTAAGCACTTTAAGAAAATTATATTTCGACAATTGTGTAAGTATCATTTACCAGTACTTAAAAATTCTAATATTCAGTATGTAATCTAATGTAAAAGTTACTTTTGTTTTAATTTTTTAAGGCTGTACTGAAAAAGAGTTTTGGATTTTTTTCAATGTGTAAATTTTAACTCTAAAATTACTACTAGAATCATACATCTCTCATCATAGTCTAGTGGTAAGGACCCCTTGGTATGAACTAGGCAGTCATGATATAACGTTTAATGAAATGAATAAAATAACTCGTCTTAATAATAATATTCAATATATTTATTCTTTTCTTATTTTTCTAATATGTCATGATTAATAATCTTTTTGTTACAGGATGATACGGAACTTTACTTTGTTATTTCTGCTTTAATTGTTTTATAAAATGCTAAAATAAATTTATATTTTAATTCAATAAATGTTTTTTATTCCTTCAATTGCTACTGGAAACACGCTTCTTGCTCCTTAACAGTCGCCAGTAAAATATAAACCTGACCAGTTTATTTCTATCAATTATACTAAATCTGTAATTATAATGTATTAGCTACATCAGTTTTTAGAGTAATTATATTATAATTGCTTTCAAAGTTTTTATTAATTTCTTATGTTTCTTTTAACAGAAGAGGCATAACAAAAAAGAAAATGTATAGTTGTTTACCTATGTAGCGATAAATGTACTGTTTTAAATTTAAATATCCCGCTCTTATAGAATGTCATCTAGATACCGCGCATGCGCACTTCTAGGAGCAGTGTCGTGGATTTAGCCGCTCATTAGAAACACCGTTTTGTAATTTCTGCGTATCAACAAAAAACATCAATAGATGGCTGCAGTAGTAGACAACATAAGTATGAAATAATGAGGTTATCTAAAGAAATGATTATCATAAATATACCTCATACTAATGAGGAAATCAGTTATTTCAAGTAAAAAAAAACGTTTAAGAAATAAAAAAATGCCGTTAGTACATAGAATCCACGAAAAAGTGCAGGTATTAACTTAGAAGAGTGAGGTTATAAATAGCTGGTTTTTTTACAATTTTAAATAAAAATCAAAAAGAAATGGGTACATCCAACGAAATAAATAAGCAAGACTTTTGTCTATGGCTGGGTCATTTGAAATTATCAAGAATTATAATTGTTTTGTCAACTATACTTTTTCTTGTACCTTTAATAACTCACTATTACTTATCGAATGTAGAAAATAATTCGATACACATTACACATAGCGCACATTCTCATACGGATTTGCCTGAAGATTTGAATTACTTAAATGATTTAGATTTAAAAGTTAGAGTTGAAGAATTATACAGAATTAAAGGTTCAGTTTCTAGTGAGTTACGTGATATGGAAAGTAAGCGACAAAAACTGCAACAGGAATTGCAGGCTTATACAAAAAATATAGAGCAATTAAAATTTGAACTCTCTCACCAGCAAACTGAGCTGAATCGACTGAAGATATCTGTGGAGCAAGCTCAAGTTGCTCAGAAGGAAGCATTAGAACAAAATACACCAGATTTAGCATTACCAAAACGATTAACTGCAAATCAACTACCAGCAATCTTTCCAATGTTGCCGAGAAATCTAGCACGAAACTGCAGAATGTTCTCATGCTTTGATCATTCAAGGTGTTCATTAACATCTGGATTTCCTGTATATCTTTATGATCCTGATCAGTATACAGTAATGCACAGCAATTGGGATGTCGATGGATTTTTGAAAACTACATTAAAACAGACTCTAGGATATAATCCTCATTTAACAAATGATCCAAAAGAAGCATGTATTTATTTGGTACTGGTTGGAGAAGCTTTAAAAGATACTGATGATATCAGTGAAGCTTTCGGAAATTCAAATTTGCCACCTTTAGATTCTAGAGCTTTAAAACGTTTACCATATTGGGGTGGTGATGGGAGGAATCATGTGTTATTGAATTTAGCTAGACGTGATCTTTCTGCTGCTTCGGGTAATATTTTTACAAATGTTGATACTGGAAGAGCTATATTAGTACAATCAACTTTCACACACAGTTCCTTTAGATCAGAATTTGATTTGATCGTGTCTCCAGTATTAGGACCTCCAGGTAAGATTTTAATATTTAATTATGTGCTTTACTGAAATAGTAATGAAATTCGTGCGTATTTAATTTGTTATTTAGAATAATTTTGTTGGAAATTGCAACTAATTATGAACAGCAATAGCACTGACATTAATTTAACTTGTTAAACTTATACTTTTGTTTTTTTTTGATTAAATTTAAAATAGAGTATAAATGTAGTAGGCTAGAGCAGACTTCTTGATATTTATTATTATGATTATTATAATAGAAGTTGAATTTTTACCCTTTTGGGATGATGTCACTATTTTTCTTTTGGTTTTGTTTTTAGTTTTACAACAGTTAAACAATCAAATTATGCAACAGAAATAGGAAACAAAATGAAGCAAAACAAGGCACTGCATTTATTAATAGTGTTAATTATAAGACAGTAATTCAATTTGCTCTTGTCAATTTGACATTCTTAAGTTATTTTAATTCCACACAAAATATAACTAAAAATGCCAAG
Source organism: Ignelater luminosus (assembly GCA_011009095.1). Taxonomy (NCBI): domain Eukaryota; kingdom Metazoa; phylum Arthropoda; class Insecta; order Coleoptera; family Elateridae; genus Ignelater; species Ignelater luminosus. Next base: position 76,245 of record VTPC01090748.1, read on the forward strand.
ATACAACCAACTAGATCGCCTTGATATGATATTGCTTTTAATATTTTAATGGGGAGAGTATGGACACACTTGTCAAATGACTTATTAGTGACATTTTTGAAGGATAGTCTATGCAGCGTATTTTTCAAACTAACAGTAAATTCTTATTTTGTCCTTTACACCCACGGTGTGAGTAGAGAGTTAATGTATATTCTTATCTCTTTGACAAGTGTGTCCACACTTTAACCCTATGACAAATAAACATTGAATTGATATCTAGGTACTCTACAACCAACAAGCTCAAAAGTTGATACTCAACTTGATCCAGTTCTTTGAAACTTGAAAATTATATTGACAAAAATTTCTGTCAGCTAGATTGTCACCAATTTGACTCTTCTTCCTTACTTTTAAGGAAGTCAAGTTTGTTTCTGTGATCTAATCTAAAACATACATAAAGTTACTAGATAATAATGCCATCCCAAAAGGGTAAAAATTGAACTTTATTACTGTCTCTTATACAGTGACCTTTAAAAAGTTTGCAACAAATGGAAAACATCTCTATTTTTCATTTATTTAAGTATGACTTATACCCAATAGTCCGTGCTTGGGGGATAGCGTCATTATTCATAGAAATATCAAAAAAAGAAAAGTTGTGCAGCATGATTGTGTCTGTACTTCTTAAAATTATTCTCGACTACACAGGGTGTCCCAGAAAACATTGTCGAATATAATGAGCTATCCTGGTATAATTGATAACTGGTTTTAAAAACCTTGCAGTAATAAACTTTGATCTTTAATTTTTAGAAATTATTATTAAAATCTTAATTACATTATCTCTTCATACAGGGTGATTGAGAAATGAGAAACATAATTTTGTTCAATTTTTTTAAATAAGACACCCATGATATTTTAATTTTCTCTCATTCCAGATTTATTGTTGATTGCATTATGTGGGCCTACACCTAACAGTTTTCGCATTATTCAGGTATTGATATGATTGATATCAGACTTCTTAACTGACCCTGGCATAATTAATGAGTTTCATAAATTTACATTTGAATAAAGTAAAACTAAATGTTTTGGACTACTTTCTACTCTCCTTTCACTAACTAATGAAGCTTCTTTAAAAATTTAAACAAATATAAACTTCGTTCACTTTAGCAAGCAACTGTCGACATGCATCAATTCTTATTAGGAATTTTTTTTATTGTTGAAATGAATGAATAATTTAAATGCCTAGTTATTTAAAATTATGGTAGCTGTAAGGCTTTCAATTCCACTATTTTCTCAATACTATTTTTATTTAAAATTTTATTGTGTTAAAAAGTTATTTATTTTCTTTAAAATCATAAATGCACAAATTTCTGAAATTTAATTGTCAAATGCTACATAATCTAAAATCATTTAGTAACTTTTTGTAACTAAATTCCAAGTACACTCGGAAAAAAAGTCACATTAAATGGATACAGTCAAGAAATATTCAGAAATCTTGACGGTAACAGTCGCTTGCTATAATGAATAGGGTTTAGCTTTATCTGGCCTGAACAAGAAAAGAAAGGACAAAATTAGTTACCATGGTGGTTAGAGAATATTTAGATTTAATGAAGAGAGTAGAAATTGACCCTTTGTATTTAGAAATGCTTACTAGGATTTTAGTTATAAATCTTTATTCTACAGGGCGAGTGAGAATGACAAATTTCAGTTTTTTAGAACATTTCATAACAAATAATTGAATAACGCCAATTGGCTGACAGATGTAAGCCCTATAAAGCTATACTACTACTATCAGCAATTACAGAGAAATAAGAAAATACTAAGATATACAGGTTGTTTCAATTGTTTCATTTAAGAAATCAGGTAAATTAGAGTTTGCATTTCTCAATCGTCCTGTAGAAGAAGGTTTATAGTTAAAATTTCAGTTAGCTTTGCTTTATTAAAGATGTGAATTTATGAAACTCCTTAATTATACAAAGACCAGTTGAGAAGTCGGATAGCAATTTGTACAAATAACTGAATAATGCTGAACTGTTAGGTAGAGTAGTGTTATATTGTTGCAATCAACAATGAATCTGGAATAAGAGAAAATTAAAATATACAAGGTGTCTTAGTTAAAAAAAATTGAATAAAATTATGTTTCTCGTTTCTCGATCACCCTGTGCGAAAGAGATGATGCAGTTAAAATTTTAATAATAATTTCTAAAGATTAAAGATTAAAATTTATTATTGCAAGGTTTTTAAAACCAAATGGTTATCAATTATACCAAGGTGGCTTGTTATATATGATGATGTCTTACAAGAGAAGATTGAATAATGCTGAAAGTGGTTTAGATGTCCATAAAGCTATATGGTGGTAATCAGCATTGGACGAGGAATGAGAAAATAAGAAAATATATAGAATATTCCATTTAAGAATACTTTAGTCCTGTGTAGTCGAGAATAATTCTAGGAAATACAGACAATCGTTCTGTACAACTTTTTTAGTAACGGTTTTTGATATACCTACAAATAACGACGCTATCCTTCAAGCACGAATTGTTGGGACACCCTATGTAGTCATTAAACACATTTTAACGTAAATTTTTTTAAAAGAATGTAGAAGCAGAAACATTCAAAACAAGCACGATTGTTTTATGAACTAACAATTATTAAAAATCATCTATTCAAATAGACATTAATTTTACTTTTCATGATGATGACCTGTGTTACTCTAGAAATTTACATAAAACTGTCTTTCTCTTTTTTGTTTTAATAGATATCTATTGAAACATCTTTTAAATTTAAAAGAACGCTTGATAAAATTTCAAAAGTATGCAATCTTATTTGCAAAAGTATGCAATCGTATCTGGGATCTTTTTTCATGAATATCCAAAGAGTAATAAGTGAATGGTTGATTGTAGTGGTTTATCTTCATCAAAATGAATATTGCTGATCAAGATGAATTGTAAAAGTGCTACTTTATGTGGTGTACCTGGCAGGAGTCTTAACATAACCCCCCCCCCCAAAGATCTGGCTGCAGAGAGATTGAATCCATAGGGATTCCCATGTGTTAGGTTTCTGTTCAAAGGAGCAAGTTTTGCATATTCAGCAGCATAATAGAATTCGATCAGTAATAGCGAATGCATTACAATATGTACCTGAATATAAAAATACAAAGAAACTCATTGTATATCCAATATGGACATTATAATAATTAATCAAAATAAGCAGTCTGGAGTTATTTTAGATCCTACAATTAAGTTTGAGAATAGTGTAATTCGACTTCATGAAGTTAACCTAGATAAAAAGAGTATCCATGAAGCATGCATTCTGGATTTAAGAAAAAAGTTTAGTGGGGCTAGAGAGACAAAATTTCCAATAGATTGTTTTAGAAAACTAAAATATCTAGATATAATTCCACAAATTATTTTATTAGTTCTTAAGGATAGCTATTTATCATATTTATTCATCTTATGTTTAGTGTTTTAGTGTTATTTTAATAAGTTCTAATTTCTTTGTTCTTGTTATATCTTTTTAAGTTGTTATACGGAACTGCAATGGTCACCTGGTAACTACACAGTGGACTATTAAATACAATAGTTATTCTCTCGCCTCCAAATTTGGCACACTGAAATATCAGTGTGTCTTAGTTAGATCTTATCTTCATTAAATGTAAATTTCTTTTTTACAACAATCATAGTATTAGTATCAATTGCTTCAAACTTATTTAATGTGCAAATTGGCATTACAAAAACTATTGGGCCTAATAAGTGAGGATGTACTGCAATTTTCTAATTAAATGATTTAATAGCAATGCTCTAAATGTCACTTTTAAGAAAATAACAACACATAGCTGAACTGTTAGCAGTTGATTAAATCTAAAGTTAAGCATTTTAGTATGAAACCAAATACAGGATTTTGTAAGTTGCTTTCGGAAAAGTTTAATGATAATCATTTTTTTTTTCTGAAACATGTTCTAGCTTTATTAATTCTTAATGTTCAGTTGAATGATTTGTTCTTTTGTCTTTTGTTACTAATTTTATCTTCATTTATTTTTATGGTTTAATGGGAAGTGTCATTATGCTTGTGACCTGAAGCAGGCAGTATTCTACCATGCTACCAGTCAGGAGTTTTCATTGGTAGCACCTGGTTACACTTGTCACTTGTTCTCCTGAAGACATATAACTATAAGTTTGTTTGTTTGTCTGCTCTCATTTGACCTAAGAACTTTTGTGTATGTTTGTATTTGGAGTAGATTGAAGTAAGCTTGGCAGATGTTTCTTTGTTCAAAGCAAGCTGATCTAGATGCAACAATTAGAACTTACTCTAACCAGAACATCTGAGTGAGTAAGTTAGAGCAGAATTAAATTCACAAAAGCCTGCCCAACACATGATTACCTAGTGGGTAGACAAAGTACACAACCTCACATTCTTATTGTATTTCATGCAATATCTTGTTATAACTTCTTACTTTTAACCAATTCATAATTTTAAAGCACTAAATTATTTTTAAATTGTCAGGCTTGCATATAATATTTTGTTACATGGGTTTGTACAGTAGAAACCTTTGTTTACCCATCACAGCTGATTAGAAAATGTCACATGGATGAACCCTATAACGTTTATAACAGCTTCAAATTGTGAACTTATGCACTGTAAATAAAGTGTTTTCCATAAGGAGTAAAATGAAAGAACCTAATAATGCTAATTTAATAATGCCAACAAATGTGATAGATGTGAAAGACGATTATTATGTTTTTAAAACTTGTAGGCAATGAGTGGAGCTATTTCCATGTCATTTGTTTGTCACTCCGAAGGAGTCGTTACTGAATTTACGAAGTCTGTCTGTCTGTCTGTCTGTATGTCCGCATTTTTTGTCAAATTCTGAAATTTTGACTTCAGATTTCGATTCTACATCAAAAACTAAAGACACGTGTTATCTTCGTTTTTTGATAACTCTTCGGGAACATGGTCAAAATGGCGGCCGAAAATTGAAAAATTTTCAAAATTTTTTTTTACTTTAGAATCGTATTCTACATCAAAAAATAAGACAAACGTGTACTTTTAGTTTTTTGATATCACCTCGGGAACATGGTCAAAATGGCTGCCGGAGTCTGAAAAAAGTAACAAAACGGAGTTCGTTGTGGTTATGCTTTGCATTCCCAGATGTTTTTAACTGCATTTCAAATATAAAAATGCGAACAAATTTAGAGCAAACCAACAAACAAATCTCGTGGAAATTTTTTGCTTTCTTCAATTTGGCTTAATCATTGCACGACTCATCTTAAGGCTGATTGACACTATCCTTTTTTCAACCTATTTTTTAGGATCAAACTTGAATCTATTTTCATCCTAGAATACAACCTAGTTTCGAACCAAGTTTTGGTATGTAACATGAAGTTTACCGAAGTTAATTTTCCCAAGTTCATTGAACAGTGCTACCACACCAACCTACAAAGTTTTACACATTTTGCATTTTGTTTACCTTAACCTCAATTTATATCTCAGTTTTTATAAAAAGTTTGTGTTTACAACCAACTGCTATTCATTTGTTTATTTGTTACAATGTTGAATAAAAAAGATAAAATTATTTCATTATCGGCAACAGTTGGTAATGTTGAAACGTCGTTTAGTACGCAAGTTTAGGATAGAATTTAGCATCAAAATAGGTCCGGATCTAGTTTGTCAATCTACTTTCTAGCAGCTTCTAGGATGAAAAAAGGATGGCATTTCACATTACAAGAAACCATCCTAGACGTCTAGGTTCTAATTTATAGCGAGAAAAAGGTTGAAAATAGGATAATGTCAATCAGCCTTTATTGGTGGTTCATGCAGCGTATAGTTATTAACAAGTAGACCAACTCTTCAAAAATTCTTTGTTATTTTCAAACGCCGACCGGTGGCCTTCAACTAAAAGTTGGGGGATAATACCGATAGTTCGAAGAGATGTCGCCACGCTTAGTCAGTGGCGTACATAGTAGATTTATTTCTGAAAATTATTGTGAAAGATCTTGTTCTGCTGCTTCTTGGGTTATGGTTGATGTAGCATTTGGAGTAATACGTTTCTCATTTATACCTTTAATTAAGTAGCCCTCGAAATGTGACAAGCAGATCTTATAATTAACACATCTAGATTATCCTTATACACATCATAGATTCCGCTAAACCGTGCCCATTCCTCACATCTAAAATATTTATTATAGCATTATCATAGTTAATTGGAAGTAACAAGACTTGTTCCTTACCTTTGTTTATTGTTGGGAAATTAAAAAAATTACATATTAAACGATTCATTATTTTCACGGCATAAATACTCTTAAAAGCACAAAGAACCAACATTTTATAGAGGCTTAACGCACGTAGTTGACAATTGGAAATTTCCAGCGCCATCTTTCGATTGTAAGAGAAAATAAAATCGTGGCGCGCCAATTTTAAATAATCCACATGTTCATGAAAAGATGAATCACACTTTTTATATTATATTTAACACAAAAATATTAAATTTCCAAATAATCTGGGCCTTGTAAGCTAAAATACAAAACTTGGAAATTTAACATTTTTTCTAAACAATAAATATGCTATCTTAAACAATATAAAAACAATTAAAGGCATTATTATCATAGAATGAATACTTTATTAGAGTTATAATATAAAGTTAAAAATCAAAGCTATAAAAACGTTTTATAATGCAGAACTAGATTGATGAACAAATGGTGAAAAATAACACATTTGTTATAACTAGTCAAGTAATCATACAAAGTTTTTACACTAAAAACATCTACAATATTTTTTCTCCTTTCGGTAATGACTTTTTCCCTTGAAAAATATTTCGTGTGCCAATTTCTTTACAATGTCATTTCCTACATAAGGCCTACTATCTTTACCACTTAGAGTTCGGTTTACGTTTTTCCACCAAGCACGAACAAGAGTTCTGATACTTATTTTAATAATGTAATTAATAATATCACACAATAACATAAATAACACGAAACACGTGTGTAATAACACTGAACAACAGAATATGCAGGCTATGTAAATAACAGTAAATAATACAGTGTACCGACTTGATCGGCAAGTTATTTTGCTACAGAAGTGCCATCTCTGGATTGTAAGAACCAGTAAGAACTTACTATTAACATCACGTGACCGTTCCAAAACCGTTGCATAAAGCTTGAAACTATTAAATGTTGGTTCTTTGTGCTTAAAAGATAGGATAAATATTTTTACTTTTTATTGTTGGCAAAAATTTATCAGCGCTGAATCCACGTGTACGATACTGTTCTAATCACAGAACTCTCTAACCTTGCTCGGCGTTCGACCGTCGCGTCGTGACATTTATTATAAAAACGTAAAAACATCCCCCAGCATAACGTTTTGTCACAGAATTCTGCGGTTTTGTTTGCGAGCTAGTTTCCCGCTTTTTATAAGAGTTGGTTTACTTGTACAATCACTATACGCTGGTTCATGTTTTGTTGTCCAGTGACTGCTACTGATTGTTTGTACAAGTGTATGCTGCTTTGTTATTTTTACCATATCAGTACTTTGTTTTGAATGATGTAAAATAATTTTGGGACCATCTTTTTTTTACATTTCTTTGCCAATTTTGTGCTTGATCTAATTTTTTCTTTGTTTCTGTCTTTATTTGAGCAACCGAGTCTTCTATATCTGTTACAATGCTATTGCTTTTGGCCATGTTTCTTTGCCTTCTTTTTCTCGCCTTTTTAGATGATGTGTGGTTTCATACATTGAGTAACATCTAAATACACAAAAAGTTTTCTTGGTCTCAATTTATAGTACTAGGTCTAAATTTGATAAAAGTTCTACTTCAAGTTTTTTTGTAAATATTTGTGCAGAGCTTTACTGAAGGTTCTTATCACGCTTCTTGATTTATTATGCATAAACTATCCATTTTTTAAAACTTTGCAACTGTCAGTTTACTAATTATTTACTCAAGGACTTTCACTTGACTATCCCCTTGTTTAAATTTAGCCTTCTTTTTCATAAAGTACTGTTAAATAGTACTGTGTTTATTTTTCGTCCTCTTCTTTTAGTTGTTAGTAATTTGGATTCACTCCAGCCATTCTCTTACATTCATAGTATCTATGAAAAATGTTACTAAAATTATTTTACACTCATGGTGTATTAATTAAACCTCATTGTTCCACATCTAGTCTAGAGTCATGCCAAACTACCTGAATGATGTTGCTATGAGATGGCTGTTTCTCGAGCATAAAACATGAAAGTACTTGGTGAGTTTTCTACATCACAACATAATTTGTTTCAGGTGTTTATGGTATTTTTCTTACTTGCAAACAAGCGTATTAGTTATGAAGGGATCTTGACAATATGGCAATTACCAAATGAATATGATTTTGATATAGTTTTAATGTGACTGATTGTTTTTTCTCATTACAAACATGTTTCTTTTATTTAACGAAAATAATTTTTGTTTTCGGCATTAGTATTTGTGATGCATATTCATACTAAGACAAACCTCTATTTTCTGTTCAGGTGGTGACGTATGGCAAGAATGTGCACCGATGTTACCAGCTCGTCGAAAATACTTATTATCATTTCAAGGAGAAATCAAAAGCAATAGCAAGTATGGTCCTACAAATCTGTATGGTCTTGACGATTCGGATCTCGCCAATACAGAAAGCTACTTTGAATTAGATAGATTCATTGTTGAACATTTAAAAGAGATGGGAAAAAGTAGTACAGCAGATAAATTTTATTTTGAATTTGAATGTATTCCTGCTAACGACGATAACATAAATACAGGATTTCAAGATTGGGCATTGTGTGGTACAGATAGTTCGCGAAAATTTATTTTAAGAGATTCCACCTTTGTTTTGATTTTTGCTCCAGCTACTGCTGAATATGTGTCTACAACGTTGTTACAGGCTCGAATTTACGAAGCTTTGCGATCTGGCGCGATTCCTGTTATATTAGGTGGCGATCAAATACGTCTGGCGTATGATGAGGTTATACAATGGAAAAGAATTTGTATATTTCTTCCCAGAGTGAGAATAACTGAACTTCACTTTTTACTACGTGCACTTCCCGATTCTGATATATTACTTATGCGAAGGCAGGGACGTTTAATGTGGGAAAAATATTTGGCTTCGGTACAAAGTACTTTAGATACTATAGTAGCTGTCCTACGAGATAGATTAAATATTCCACCACTTCCCGTCGAGAATGTCCCCGCAGTTTCAGTATTTAATGAGACTTTCCAACCAACTCAAGTAATTGTCAACGTGGATGGTGAACAAGATGAAAGCTTAGGCCCTTTAGAGCCTCCTTATAATAGTCCTGCATATCGTCGTAATTACAGCCTGCTGATAACGCAAGGTCACGAAGTATGGAATGATTGGGGCGACCCATTTCATTTGTATCCTACTTTGCCCACAGATCCATTACTACCATCCGATGCAAAATTCTTAGGTTCAGGACGTGGTTTTAGACCAATTGGACAAGGACAAGGTGGAGCTGGAAAAGAGTTTTCAGAAGCCTTAGGCGGTAATAATCCACGTGAACAATTTACAGTGTTGTTATTAACTTATGAACGGGAGCAAGTTTTGTTGGATTCGATTGCAAGATTAAGAGGATTACCATATTTGAATTCTGTTGTGGTTGTATGGAATTCTCCAAAACCGCCCAGTCCTGAACTTCGCTGGCCTGACATAGGAGCTCCCTTACATATAGTTAAAGCTGCCCGAAATTCTTTAAATAATCGATTTTTACCGCTGGACAATCTAAAGACTGAAGCAGTTTTGTCAGTTGATGACGATGCCCATTTACGTCATGACGAGATTTTATTTGGTTTCCGCGTGTGGCGTGAACATAGGGATCGCATCGTAGGTTTTCCAGGACGTTACCATGCATGGGACTTGAACACTGCCAATAGTTGGTTATATAATTCTAATTATAGTTGTGAACTAAGCATGGTATTGACTGGTGCCGCTTTTATTCATCGTCATTATTTCCATTTATATTGGAAATGGCTACCCCAAGCAATTCGTGATAAGGTGGATGAATATATGAATTGTGAAGATATTGCTATGAACTTTTTAGTTAGTCATATAACTAGACAACCTCCTGTGAAGGTTACGTCAAGATGGACTTTCAGATGTCCAGGTTGCCCGCAGAGTTTATCAGAAGATGATACTCATTTTCAAGAGCGACATAAGTGTATAAACTTTTTTACGCAGGTTAGTATTCTGTTTTTTTTTACTATGTAAGTTACTTACTTTAGTTTGTTTTATTTTATGGAATAGGCTTTGGTTTGTAGGTGATAAATCAACTCCACTTTTACTTTCTTGCTTATAATCTCGCTTTATAGTGTCAGATGTTTGTTTTTAGCTTATCTAGAATCGAACAACTCAGATAGTTGCATAGTAGTACTTACAATGCTGTGTTTTAGAAGTATATGGGGTGTCCCAGCGGTTTGTACTCAGAGGGTAGCGTCGTTTTTTGTAGGAATATTAAAAGCTGTTACTAGGAAAAGCTATACAGGGCAATTGCCTGTACTTTTTTTAGTTATTGTCCACTGTAAATTTGTAAATATTTTTTGTCTTCAGAAATGCTTACTGGGATTTTAGCTATAAACATTTTTCTATGGGGCGATCGAGAAATGCAAAACTAATTTTTCTGATTTCTTAATAAAACAATTAAAACGCTCTGCATATTTTAAGCTGCTTTCGTTCATTCCACACTATTGAATTATGATTTGTTTGAACGTAATCAATGCTTGCAAATCATAAGTAAATGTTCACTTATTTCAAATGAACACTATTAAGGCTACTATTAGGTTGGTTTCTGTTTATCAGTCCTACAAACATAAACTTCTCTTGATTCAGAGAGGAAAGGGGATTGCATATGATTTGTAATCATGTTCATTGGAGACAGGATTTGAAGGTGTGAACAAATGTTTTATGTTTATGAATCACGATTGTGTGATTAGTAAACAGTGGCATGAACGAAAGCAGTTTTAGTATCTTCTTATTTCCTAGTAATTGCTGATTATACAATAGTAGTATGGCGTTTGTTGCCAAATGCCTTCACATTTCTCTATAAATCCCAGTATAATTAAGGAGGCTTTTGCTTTTGTAACTTTGAGAAGATAAAATTGAGTCTTTGACGACGATTATAGTTGCTTACCGAGGTTTTAACCATTTGCCTTGTTTACACAGGGTGACCAAGAAAGCGGAACGTAATTTATTCCATTCTTTAAATCAAACATGTTGCCTCTGATTTTGGATACCAAAGACATTCTATGTACAACAAATGATGTACAGTACACAAGCCACGAGCAAGAAAATCATTTGTACCTTCCTACTCACCCTGTATAACAAAAGAGAATGGCTAGCTCTTGGTAAGTATTTCTAGTTACCAAACATTCAATTTTATATTTGCAAAGTTGCAAAAACAAAGGATTCCTTAATTATACTGGAGCCAATTGAAAAGTTTTATGGTATTCTATAACAAATAGGTGAATACTTGTATTGGCAAAACTGTTAAGTGTAAACTCTATAAAACTATACTACTATAACCAGCAATTACTAAAGAGTAAGAAAAACACTAACAATAAATTATACAGAACAGTTTAGTTGTATCATTTAAAAAGGAAGAGAAATTAGATTTTGCCTTTTTTTGATCACCCTGTAGAAAAAAGGCTTTGTAGCTAAAAGCACAGAACATTTCTAAAGCCAATTTTCTAGTTTTACCTTATTAGTTTTCACAACAAATATTTGAATAACACTGAGACTGGTAGATGTAGATCCACATAATGTTATATTATTGTACAGTGGACCTAGCTTAAGCTTGTGGGTCATCCTGCACAGAAGAGGAACACAGATAGGAGATGAACGAAAGAGACACCATATACGCGCCAGAGCATTTGTGACAAAAGTTGCATCTAAAATATAAACAGGATGAAATCATAATTTAAAACAAAATTTAACTCTAGAGCTCATATTGATCTTTTTTACGAAAAACTGTAATGGATTTTGGGAACTTTTATTAAAACAAACTTTTGGGTGACTAGTATATATTTACATATCAAAAAATATTTATGTAATTTAAAAATATAGTATGAATTAAATTTTAAGATATTGAAATAAATAAAATAAAAATTAAATATATAAATTAAATAAATAGTATTAAATAGTTCCTTCATTAATTTTAAATCAACACAATTACTCTAACGTACCGCAATAATTAAATAACTCAAATAACACTCTTGCCATAGAAATTCTCTGTAGCTAATGAAGGGTTGTTCACCAGATGTCTAGTAACTCTGGGAAAAAAAATCATAAATACATATACATTTCCTTTCCTTTCAAACATTTTTAAAGAGACGATTGACATTTTTGCAATGATTTATAGTACCCTTCTTATCATTCAAGTTGTAAAATTTACCTAAACTGCCTAAACCTTTCTATAAAGTAGAAATCCTAACTAAACACATTTTTAAAATCTTTCAAATAGAAAAAGATTTGAAATTGCTATTGCGGTAAATATCAAAATATGTAATTTATAAAGATACAATACTAGTAAGACGAGAAACTTCAAGGCTGAATCCCAAATTTTAAATAGAATTTATAAATTAATTCGATAGGTAATCAATACTATAATAAATATAATAACAAACCAATAATATTAAAAATATAACTAATAATAGTAATAATAGCAATTACTAGAGATAAATCGAAATAAATAGTAAGCTTACTGCAAGGTATAGAAAAAAGTAGCAGTGATACCTTTTTCTCGAATGTACACAAGTTACTGCCTGGAAAGTCGACTTAAAAGTGAACTCCCCCCACCCTTCTGAAGGATTTGCCAGTGCGTCTTGGAGGTTCACCCGCAAGCTTACGCTGGGTCCACTGTAGTTAGTAATAATTGTGGAATAAGAAAATATTAAAATATACAGTGTCTCGTCTAAAAAAACTTGAATAATAAATTCTAAAGATTAAAGGTTGAAGTTTACCATTATGAGGTGTTTAAAACCAAATGTTTATCAGTTATACCAGATTCATTACATTTGATGATATTTTACAAGAAGAAACTGAATAACGTCGAAACTGTTTGATTTAGGTCTCCTAAAGCTACATCCTTGTAATCAGCATTGAACAAGAAATAATCAAATAATGACGTATACAGTGTTTCATTTAAGAAACCCTAAGCTATATGTACTATACTTCTATGGAACACCCTGGGTAGTCTAGAATAATTTTAGAAAGTACATACAATTGTCCTGAACAACTTTTCCTAGTAACAGTTTGTGATATTCTTACAAATAATGATGCTATGCTCCAAGCATAGGCCTTGTAATTCATTATCATGTTCCTTAGTACTTTGCTTATATCAAACCTGTACTTTCTGATCTCCTCTGCCATCTATTTCTAGTACATCTTCCTCTTTTCTGTTTTGTATTTTGACTTTTTGTATTACTATTAATTATATGTACCGTATTGCTTCTTTTATCAATTTTTTAAGCCCTTTCTCCTTTTTTTTATGATCCTCTCATTTTATATTGCTGTGTATAACATTTCTGTGTTTTTGTCCATCTTCGTTTGATTTGGCCATTTCAAATTAGTTATTAATGAATAACTGCCGTTAGTCACCTGAAGATTTTAGAACCCTAAAATAGAATTTCTAAAATCTTTGTGTATTACTGAAGTTGTGGAATGTTACCTGAATCTTCATTTAATTCATCTTAATCTTATTATTGTGCAACAGCTAACACTAAGTATTCTGTTACAGGTATTTGGATATACACCGTTATTAAATACTCAATATCGAGCGGACTCAATATTGTTTAAAACTCGCATACCACACGATAAACAAAAGTGTTTCAAGTTTATATGAAATGCTTAAACATCTCGACATGTTTTTTCATATCTTTATAAAAGTGGTACAAATTTTTTTAAAATGGTGAACTATTATATGTAATTGGTTTTTTATACGTTTCTTCAAATTAAGTGTTTTTAACATTCGACTTTTATAAAGTATTTTAATGTAACTAGATAAGTTTATCTTGCACTACTTTATGTGTATTGATCGTTACTGTTTTAAAGTAACAGTTTGGTTGTAAGATCGGCAGATGATACTATTTATAAGTCGTAATAACAATTATAAGTTTACATATAACAGTTTATTTATTTTAATATTATTGACAGAATTTTTTACTAGCTTTTACCTAGAATAGTTATTTATTGTGATATTTATATATGGTAATATATAAGTAATGTGCCATTTTTAAGTGTGTAATAGTAATAATTAAATAGTAATAAGTCAACATATAAAGTAATCATTTTACTGTTCATTTTAATGATTAACAATTATACAAAAGGCTGGTTGTAATTATTTTATTTAAAATTAAGAGCAATCTGGAGAGCCAAGAAAATTCTGAGATCGTTAAACATTAAGAATTCATAGGTCACTTTACGGTGACTGTGTTACATACTCATACCTTGTAGCAATGTTGTCATATCTCCATTCCATCAGTAGGAGCAACACTAATACAGTAGATTTCATTTTCACAATTTCTCGATTTATTAATTTTTATTTCTTTAAATATTACAAATAGTGACTAAAAATTATTTTTTGTTCTCTATGAAAATTTTTAAGGCCTACCATCAAGCAGAACATTCTTTCTTAGCTACTGTTAAAATAGTCTAATAAACAAATGCAAAGTTCTTTTCTGACGTGGTGCTTAGGGATTGCTCTTAATGTTTGCAGTAGTGATACTTCTTTTAGCTTTAAATTTTTTTATGAAATATAATTTATTTAAATTATTTTTGTATTTGAACAGCAACATGACATGTAAGATGAAGGTGTGTAACTAATTAAGAAATCAATTAATATTTATTAATAAATAATAATTCTAGAATGTGGATGGTTTATTCTTATTTTATTTTTCAATATTTGTTAGTTCTAACTTGAAAGTGCTGCACAAAACTAACCTGAATGTACAGTGTGTCCCCATTTTCTATGTATTTGTGAGGTATCTTGGTTGTTATAAGAGATAAAGCAATGGGATTTGCACCATACTCTCCAAGCCATTCATTGGTAAAAATGAAATTCAGAATGCTTTTGTTTTACTAATTTAATTTAATAGTCGAAATAGTTACAATGGGTTTTCATATCGTAAATTAGTTTTGTTTACTGAGTTTATTATTACAAAGATTATTCAGATTGCTTTCCATTGTTTTTTGATGGATACCTATTCATGTTTCAGGAAAATTTTTTCGAGATATTTCCTTACTTTTGTGGTATTACGAGTTGGTGCATCTTCTTGCAATATAATGGATAACGCACCATACAGATCTCAATAGTAAATTCTTAATGTCCAATTATTTGATCCCTTAATTATTTTAGAGTAAAAGTGTAAATGTAGTTTTTGTAGAAAAAAATTATTTTAACGAGATACTGCTTGTTTTTTGTTAAAATGATTCAAATGCATATCTAATTGTAAAACTAGATATTTTAATTTATTAATTTTTCAGTTTTAGAAAAGGAAAATAAAAAGCAACATGTACAGATGCAGTATTTCTTTCTCTACAAAAACTATTTATACTCCTGTTTGAACATAATTAAGGGAGCAAATAATTGGACATTAGAAATTTATTATTGAAATCTGTATGGTGTATTATCAGATTGTACTACATGTGATATATAGATATCGCAAATTGGCTAACAGTACAGAATGAAATGTTTGCACAAACCATTACTTTTGTTTTTATAGACTTCTGTTTTAAAACACTTTTTTTTAAGCGCAGGCAAATCACTTACTGAATGCTGTTGAAGTATCAAGAAATGATGAAACTGTGCTTAGGAAACAATTGAAGACGGTTGAAGAAATTTTTGTAATAATAACCTTAATAAACAAAACTCATTTTCTAAAAGATTAAATAAAAATTTAAAATAATTTTCAAGTTACGATACCTCTATAGGTGCTTAAAGCTTCTGTTGCTTATTGTTTCATTTTATTGCTGTTAATGTTAGTAAGAACGTTTAAAATATAGAATTTGTTTCAGTAGAAACTATTTTTTTTCTTGTTTCCGCAGCCTACTGTTTATATTTTAAAATCTTGGATGCCACATATAATAAAGGACGTTTCTAAATTGCATGGAACAAACATAGGCATTATTCTATGGCAAAAGATATATGGGTAAAATGCTCTCTCTGGAGCTATTCTACCTTAAAGTTTTGCTAAAAAAGGGCAATTTTATTTAATAACTATTCAACGGTTTGTACTACAGTAACGAAATTTGGTATCTATATATGTACTACTTATCAAGGCCTTTATTAGTACTTAATCCATCAAAAATGGTTTTGGAGGGATGGAGGCCACCTTCGTATTTTATACAATGGTGTACTTGAATCTGTAATGATTTTTGGAGTTTTTCCAGAAAATCTGCGTGTGTACAAAAATAACCAGGAGGCAGAATTCTTTCCTAGTAAAACAGGCTATGTAATGGTTGCATTAGCTTCTGGACACATCTGTGGACAAAATAGTTCTGGAAATTAAAGCAACCCTTTACCCTTAGACCACCCTTGGAACAAAATCAGTTTTTACAAATTAAGTACAACTAATGCCTTTGATAAGTAGTGCATACATACCAAGTTTCGTTACTGTAGGAGAAATTGTTGTAAACTTTAAAAAACAATTGCATTTTTTAACAAAACTTGTGGCGTAGCTTCTCAGGGCAGTATTTTCGGAAAACATTTTATATAGGCTTTCTTATTCTTTCTTGCTGTAGAATAACAGCTTTATATTTTTTCCATGCAATTTACAAACATCCTGTAATATCTTTAGCGATATTTTCGGCATTTTTAAAAATAAATATATATATATACCAAATGCAATGTTATTGTTAGAGAGCTCTATTGTGACTTGTATTTACACAAAGACATCAACAATGATTACAAACACAAACTAATTTAAAATTGGCACAAAATTTTATTTTTCGACGTTGGCTACACTACAGAGTAATGCTCACCCGAGTATTCGAGTTGGGCAGCGCTCGACGCGACGCCACGCGGTAAATGCTGTCACTAATATCGTCGGGGTAAAATTTTAAATTTTTAACGGCGTGGTTATTTACATTTTTACTAAGTAGAAAAGTAGAAATAATATTTTTCGAGATGTCTAATGGTGTGACAAAAAGCAATAATAATTGCTGTGTCCCTCAGTGCAAGTCCACATATAAAATTCCAAACATTTCGTTTCATAAATTCCACAAGTTACAACAGAATATTAACGAAAAATTGAAAATAGGGAAGGATATCTCTGCCTACATGAAAGTGTTCAGTTTGCACTTTAAGAACGAGGATTTTTTTTGGTGGAGGTAAGTAAAGAATTTATTTTGGTTTGCTAAAAAGTAACATAATAGTTTGGATATTATTTTCATTTTATAGCTCATATTAATAAAATTAATCGACTTAAAAAAACCGCAGTCCCCAGCCAAAATTTACCAGTCTGTTCACATGATTGTATCTTAAGCCCTACACAAATGCAGTAGCATCTAGATAGAGAACAAAGACTGCAAAACCGAGCGAAAAATAAAAGTGTACAGAAGGCCGTGGAACATATAGAAGAATTACCAGATCTAACAGCTGGAGGAAAGTGTTGTGATCGTTATGATACAATAGAAGCAGCAAGAAATTTATTAAATTTTAAAGAAAGCTCTGCAGTATTTTCTAAGACTCCAGTAGAAATTAAAAAGACTTACGAGGACAAAGGAGTACACGTAAATACTTATGATGATTTTACATCATACAATATTGAAAATTTCATGGATAGTCTAACAGGTGTTATAAATCTCTCCAATACTGGCCCAAGACAGGTTTTAAGCTGTCCCTTTTGTTACCAAATCAATAATTTGGTGTTTTTTGATAGTAGTTATTAGTTCCTGTAGCATTAATTTTGTCCTATGTATAATAATTAATAAATGTACAAGTGAAGTGTTCATATTTTCATTATTGTAGGACTAATACTTATTAAGAACAAATATAAATATGTTCAAAATATTTGTATTATAATACTACTAATTGTTATTAAAAAAAAAGCACATTACATCAGAAAAAATTATAATAATAATATACATAGTAATTACTTCCTTAAAATACGCAAAAGAAACATTTAAAAAAATCACCGAGCACTAGGTAGTTGTATCAGTTATTTGCTAAAATAATTAAAATAAACAAAATATAACTTGTTACAGCTGCTAACACCTCTAAATACCCCGACGTTGTCCACCATATTGTTTACAACTAGTGGCGCCACCAACGGCCGTGCCTTTTTCGAATATTTCTAACTTAAAATTACATTGGTGTGTGTGCGTTCCGTGATCTTTTGTTGTCTCTTTGGTTTGTGGTTTTTACAGTTTATTTTGTTCTATTTAAGGATCAGTCTTTTTCAAGATTAAATCTGCTTTTAGATTGATCGCATTTAAAGTGTGATAATAAATTTGAAGTATTTAAGTTTTTAAGTAGTTTCATTATATATCCAACACTATGCTGGAAAGCTACATTATCTTTATTTCAACAGAGTTGCCAATAGTGCAAGATGTGTTGTCTAACCAACAGTAAATATCGTGGTCACGTGGTTTGTAATCATTTTTGATGTCTCTGTAGTATGTAACAACATAAGACCGATATATTAGAGAGTTTGAGCAAATTCACGTTAAACATCCCGTTAACGATAAAGTCACGTGACCAAATACGGGGGCATGTAACATTTAAAGAGTTTGAGCAAACAACCGACAATATACCAACTTCAATGCAACCTAACATAACCTGACAATCTAAGTGGATGTGGTTATTTAAAAAGACAGGTTTTCAATTTATTCATTTATTATTAATAAATTAGTAACAGTGAAAATATCGTCAAAATGTACATTGTACGTGCTCGAAGTCCACGCCACAACTTACTAACCTCACAAACCGAGTTACCGTATACGGTATTCGTTCCCTTATTTGCAAGAAAATAGCGGTCTCCGATAAACTTTAGCGTTACGATAATGTTCTGAGCATGCGTAGTTGTCGCAAAATAACGTTATAGTATAACGTAAAGTGTGCTCAAACTCTCTATTAAGCATATAACAAGAAGATACGAAATTTTGGATTTTTAGTTATAACTCGAAAACAAAATATAAACGCTAAATTTTGTTTTCATGAATGAATTTGATTTGAAAAGTTAAGCCAAAACTCTATTTTTTATAGTAACTGAAGTACCCTGCGAGTAATACTACATCGAAAATTCACATATGAACTGGGGGTCTTATCTATTATCAGAGATAGAGCCTAAGTTTAGATTTGATTCTTGGGCTAAACAGCTGAATTTTATGCTAAATAATTAATAATCTAAAAACAAATTTGAGGTAATTTCTTTGCTTTTGACTTACTGTCAAAAAAACAAACGTGC